>OZ037745.1:1815000-2069303 GCA_964035475.1 Salix caprea | reverse complement strand
AGCCATGGTTATCAAGTTCCTGGGATGGCGATGCCAATCACTGATCCACAAAAATACATGCAGGTTGAGCTTTTAAATGCTAACCCCATGTATAGGCGATGGGGATGGATTGCCTAGACATTTTTTTCTCCATTAAATCATAGGAAAATTCGCTTTCATATCACTTAGCATGAACTCTCATCCAATTACTTGTTGAGGGTTACTGCCTTGGTTTGTATTTATTTGTATTATTGCCATCATTGGTTTTATAAAGCTGGTTTCATATTGAATAATTTTGATTTACAATCTCCTCTCATCTCTTCCATTAAGGTTCCAAAACTCCTTGAGCTGGTTGCTTAACATGCGGTATCTAACTGTAACCTACGGCATTGCTTGGATTTGGCGCATGTTTGGTTGGTAATGAACGCTACGTCATTATGAGATGGTCTAACTTAACCAAAATATATAAATATTTCGGATCACCAGAGCTCAAGACATTGAGGTTTCATTCATAAGTTTAATGTCAGTTCATTCAATAATCACACACGCTGTTTTTGTTCTTCTTTTTCATGTACACTGCTCCTGCATATACTAACTTTCAAAGTTTTCTAAGAAAAACCAATTTCAAAAAACAATAATTACATTTAAGCTCAGTAAAGTGCAGTTCAGATCAAGAAGTAGCCGTGAAAAGCCCCGTCTCATTTCATCTATTGTTTCATCTACTAAGGCCACAACCCATTAGGCTAAGTTATTTTCCCTTTTCAAAGGGCCCACTCTTCGTTCTTCTTCCTCTCCTCTTTTCCTCCTTCCCTCAATTCAAGGACCTTGACAGCTTATCTAGGGTTTACAGGTGTATTAATCCTCACTTTCAAATTCACCGACAAAATCTCTTGCCGAAAGCAGCACTTTCTTCTTCTTCTTCTTCTTTATCATTTTGAATGCGCCATTAGACACGCATCTCTTTACATGCTATGTAGTAAAACAAAAATGCTAGACACCATGGAGCAGAACATTAAGCAAGCATTCTTTTGTATGCACAGATCAGAACACAAGAATTTCAGCTGTCGTGGCTAGAAAATCTTAGAATTTCTTGCACTTCTCATAGCCAATCAAATCCTCAGCTAATCTTCCAGTTCACGAGGTAACCTAGTTTATCATGTTAAGAGCAAACCTAGGAGATTTGATACTAGGTAACGTGTAGTGCTCTAGAACTGCATGCACTTGGAGGAGGATCATCTGTCCCTTTACTATAGTTCACCAAAACTATAATTTATTTATATAGAATATGGGGCAAAAGAAAAAGGGTAAAAGCAAACAATTTCCATGGAAACAACAAGGAAGATCCTCCCACAGGAACTAGGGTTACCATCTGGCATGCACCCGCTTGAGAAATGGGCGGTGCTTAGATACAGATTTTGGACTTATCTAATTGTTTCTCTATAACGTCATTGTTTTTTGACCACTTAACTTCATTTTTGTTTTCTTGAGTGGATCATCATCGTGCTAATTGATCCACCATTCATGGAGATTGACACCCAGTTACAAAAAAAAAAAAGAGAGTTAAAGCTGAGATAATGCATCAAAAATGTATATAATTAATGGTTTTGCTTAAACTATACCGTTAAGACCCTTCATTTTGTTGATTTGACCTTTCGAGATCAGCCTCCACCGTCCACAACTGAAGTGTAGAACGGGTCTCAATTAGATTTGAAAGTTGATGGATTTACATTTATTTGATTTTGGATGCATTTGAAAGTTGATGGATTTACATTTATTTGATTTTGGATGCTTGTAGGATGTTTCAAGACTCAATCTAGAATATCCTCCAATTTTTGTTTTTTATTATTACTATTTATAATGAAAAAGTCACTACACTTCTAGAGACAAAACTAATCCTCGATTAACCAGAGGAGGACCGTAGCTCGTTGATTATAACTCGTCTTGTCTTTTTCTAGTATGACTTTATATGCTAGTCAACCACGTCCATTTGAAGACCAAGACTTGCTATTTCCAAGGTTTGAACCATCCTCACCACACGGCATTGCCATGCGTGTATTATGGCATTTTGGATCCATTTCAAGTGTAAATTGGTGTATCTTATGCTTCTTCTTTTATGAAATAAGTTCGTGCGTGCATGTTTCTAAAAAGAGTTTGGTAATTTCTGTTTTTCAAATTATTTAATTACAAATATGAAATTACTTTTTTATAATAAGTTTGTGCTTCCAAGATGACATATGGGTTCATATTGTATCATAAAAAAAAACCCCTATATTCCATGATAATTTCTTGAAATCAATTCTAACTATAAAGTGATATTATAAACAGCAAATCAGATCATCATTACCCAGACCATGTAAGCTCTAGCTAGTTAATTTGAAATTTTGTCCATAGTTGGCAAAATTACTTGTTTGTGAGTGTGTTTGAGGTTATTTTTGAAAGTATTTTTTGTTTAGAAATACATTAAAATAATATTTTTTATTTTTTAAAATATTATTTTTGATATTAACACATGAAAATATTCTAAAAGTACTAAAAACATTAATTTGAAATAAAAAATAAAATAAAAATTATCAAATTATCCCGAGAGAAAAAAAAACCTAAAAAACATTAACAAAAGAGTAAGTAAGATAAAAACATTAAATTATTATTATTATTATTATTATTATTATTATTATTATGCTAATAATGAAAAAAATAAAAGACTAAAAAAATCATAAAAACTTTAACAAAAGATCAAACAAAAAAATAAAATAAAAATTATCAGGTAAAAAAAGTCAGATGACGTAAAAATAAAAAAGGAAAAGGGAAAAAAACTAAAAGAAATAACAAAAAAAATACAAATATCAATTTTCAAATGATCATAGATATAAAATAAAATTTAAGAGCTATTTTTGTTTTTGAAAAAAAACTATACCAGCCCAACAAATAAGAAAATAAAAAAAAATCAAAATCAAAGCTAAGCACACTTATATATATATATGGACAAAAGTAAGGATTATTCTTGAAATTAAAAGAAATAAAGGGATTAAAATAAAAAATTAAAAGTAATAGGGATGAAATGAACATTAAATATAAAGGGATTAAAATCCAAAATTAAAAGTATAAGGGCCGAAATGAAAACATCGAAGTCTTAAAATCTAAGAATATTATTACTATTACAACTAAAACAATAAAAATTATTAAATTATTACGATGAAAAAAATAAAAAACATAAAAAAAAGGAAGCAAGAAAAAAAACTAATATTATTATTCTTATTGAGTTAATAATTGAAAAAATTCAATCAAAGAAAAAAAAATGTCAATAAATTGTTTTTTAAAAAAAAAACATAAGTGAAAAAAACAAAAACGAAATTAAAAAAAACATCAAAATAAATAAAAATGAAAAAAAAACATAAGTGAAAAAAAAAAGCAAACAAAACATAAGTAAAAAAACAATGCGGTAGGCAAGGGTTGAACCCCTGCCCCTTTTAAGACACGCCTGTGTCTTTGCCAGTAAGCTACATGTCTTTCATTGTCTCTTTGTGTAAAAGAATATATAAATAGTATATTTACTGTTCAAAAACGAGAAGAAAAAAACACTATTGAAATCCACAATGTTTTCACTCACAATCTATAGTGAATTCCCGTCCTCTTTTAATTTATGTTATAATAATATTCCAACATACTGCAACTTCAAGTGCATTCAATTGAAAAAGCGAATGGTCCATAGATTACTAGTCTTATACAACGACGGGTGTCTTTTGGAATATTATAGAGCCAATACGTGTAGATACATGCATGGATTTCAAAATATTTCACTATTGAATTCATCAGTCTTTTACAATAAAGTAAAGTGCCGGGCATTATTATTATTATTATTATTATCTGATAGTTAATCTTGTTTATCCTTACTCTAACCGATCATGATTATGCAAATGTGAGGTAGACTTTGCCTAATAAATTAGTATAGAAACTTAACAATTAGTTAATGATAAATTCCATGAAATTGACTGATTATGGGAATTACATTTTGAAATTGACTGATTATTTTTTTTTACAAAAATATTTCGTCAACAAATCCGAAATGGCTTTTTTTATAGCACCATCCATGTATTAGGTAACGTGTAAATATTGTTTTGAAATTGTCTTCGAGGAGCATGATGTGATGATAAAAGACTTGCTATCTGTACAACATGTTTCAAACTTGAGTTAGGACGTGTATTCCTTATAAAAATCTGGAATAACCAGGATTTTACATCACATCATGCTTCGCGGAGAATGACTTAATTCTAATTCCTATACTTTTTATTTTCTACATATTTGTTTTGTTTTAACCGGAAACTTACGGAGCAAGAAAACTGACTGTTAGCTCAGTTTTGTGGCAAAATCAAACACTATCCTTTTCATGGGACCTGGTCAGTGATCCAAACTCATTAACTCACAGACAACTATTTTAATTTCCTACGGCTCCATGGGGAAAAACAATGCTTGACGTCGATTTCTGGGTCTCTTGCAGCCTTTCATCTGGTTTTTATTTGACAAAGCTGTCGGTTCCATGGAAAAACACATTATTAAGATTCTCTTAACATGTAAATGTCAACTCCGGTGAGAGCACACTCTTCTTATCATCATATTTATCCTCAATTTTAATGTTTTTCTAAACTGCCTGAACACTTTTTAGATTAAACATGCAAAAAAATATATTTTTTTTTGTCATAAATGAAAACTAAATTTCAAAATGCACGTTATATTTCGTTGTCATTGTCTACCTTCCTTTTCATCTTCTTAATTGCCACGCAACTCTAGATCTTCTACATGGAAAATTATGTGGAATGGTCGAAGATTACAATAACTCATAGCTAGCATGCCCACGATCATAATAAGCTTGACATGAAGTAATATCTCGCAGCATAAACCAACCAAACCATCATACATGTGTGATGGTCATGAGATTAATTAAATTTTAACTGAAACTTGCACACAAATCTATATTATCTTTGATTTTTATCAAATAGAACGAGGACAGTGAGATTCGAATTCATGATCGTTAGGTCAACAAAGCTCTGATATTATATTAAAAAATAATTTCGCCTAAAAAATTGAGCTATTAATTAATATCTCATAATATAATTTATATTATTATGCAGTTCTAGCCAGCTAGGGCTTAATTAGTTGGCATGCAACAGTAGGAAATCACACAAACTCGACATCGTCCATGGCTTGCTATCTTTCTGATGAATTCGGAGGTTACATAAACAGGTGCTCGTGTAGATTATTGTTTAATTCGTGATTTGATTAAGATGTTTATCCACCTTAATTATGTATACCTCTATCTGCAGTGCTTTTTCTCAAGAGGTAGCAGTGTCATTTTTGACTGCCATGATAGATATTTATTTTTCGTTAATTAAACTAATAATTAATTAAGATGATGGTATATTTGCTGGAAAATTGTTTGTGAAATCGAAGGATTAATTAATAGACATTGTTAGTTAAGAACATTTTATACTAAATACACCAATACACACCGTGAAACATAATATATCAATTCTTATTCACGGTAAAAAATAACATCTTCGATTATATAATGTTTTTACTCATTCTCAACTTAAATTTAAAATATAAATAATATTGACTGGTTCATATTTCTCATGATTCAAAAGATATTAATTGCTAGAGGTTTAATTGTATTTATGTCATAGTAGACCGGCCTCGTGTTATGTAAGAGAATGAGAAATATTCAACGGCCTCGTGTTATGTAAGAGAATGAGAAATATTCAACGAAGTGTCTGACCAAACAAGGGGAATTCTTGAATCCAAAAAAAAAAAAAAAACATCCGAGGCAGGTCAACCATCCAAATTCATGCTATTATGGGAATTATTATCACGATCTTTCCTTAAATGCATAGCCAAATGATATGATAGAGTTGGGGAGTCAAAACTTTTAAATTTAAACTCAAATAAAATTGAGAGATTGTAACTTGAAGGTTTTATATTCAAACTTATAAGTAATATGATCAATTTTGAGAAAAAATAATACTATCATTTATCACCAAATAGTTCCTGGTTAGAACATTATTTTAAACCTTACCTGATTACCTGTTACCAGGGGGTTTGAATTAATCTAAATTACTCACCATTCTTCTTCTTCTTCTTCAAGAAATTTGACATTCATTTTAACTTGGAGATAATTATTAAGGTAAATTCTAAAATCAAACTCTATAATATATCCCATTGGCACCGCTTCTCATGGCACACTCACCATAAATATAATAATAGTAATAATAATAAAAATAAAAATAAATTTCACAACCTCTCCATTATTTCTTTTATTGTTCCCTAATCTAATATTTTTTTCCCATCAGGTGGGTCACCATGGATTTTCAAAAAAAGCACCATGAAAAAGGGCAACCTTCTCCCTCCCACAAGGATACACCACCACTCCCACCCTCAAATCTCAGCCCTCCAAACCCCTCCTCTCTCTCACATCCAACGTTCCAAATTTCACATCCCTCACTTCCCCTCTCTCTCTCTCTTTCTAGTCTCTATATATATCCCATCCCCCATAACCTCTCACGTAACACATCCACTGATCACCACCGCCTCCCTTTTCTTACACAAACTTTCTCGACTCTTCAAATCCTTGAAATCCAAGCCAAGGTTCTTAAGGTTTCAACCCGGGAAACAAACATGGGTTCTCTTTCACTTTCCTTAAAAGTTGTATTTATTTCAACTACTGTGTTGCTCTTGTTTTTGTATTTGAAAGTCTGTTTTACGTTAGTGCATGGTTTTTCTGTAAATCAAGCTGCTCTTCGATGGAGTTATCTAATGTCTTGGCTAAAACCCCTTTATCTTTTCGTTATCATAAATTGCATCATCATTACCATCGTTGCTTCCTCACGTTTCAACCACAACACCAACGGTACCAGTACTTATGATCAAATTGAGAAAATCCCAATGGAGGATTATGTTCATGATATGAAGTTTCGATCTGATGGTGCCCTGCATTTGAGGGCTCTGAGTGCTTATCAGGACAGAGAAGAAGAAGAAGAAGAAGAAGAAGAAGAAGAGGAAGAAGAAGAAGTTGTTATCGAGGATAAGAGGATGGTGATAGAGGATGGGAAAAATGAAGTGGCTGATGATTCTGTGATATCCATGTCTAGGTTCGGTCATGGGAAAGTTGTTGAAGCTAGTCATGAAGGTATTGTATATCCACCATTCCTTTTATCAAGACTTTTTTATTTTTATTTTGTTTTGGTTTTCATTCTCCGGCTAGATTTGACGACCCGCACTATTTCTGTTTTTTCCGGTCCAAAAAGCTTAGTGGTCAGCGTTGACCTGGGTTTTTCCGGCACCTTTTTCACATCGTTTTTTTCCATGCTAAATTGAAAGTTTGAATTTTACGCTTGTACGCCGTCGTTTTTGTTATTCATCATTTAATTGATTTGATTTTTTTGGACGACATAAAAAATAAAGTTCAAAGAATTGCATGTGATAAATGTTTAAAGGTATGAGCGTAATAGAAGCTTATCAGGAAGGTTAAAATGGTCACATAAGGCTTAGCAATGTTGTCTTTTCAGGTGGAAGGGCGATGAGGGTGGCAAAGCCAAAACGACACGAGACGTTAGAGAACACATGGAAAATAATAACGGAGGATTGTGGAATGCCGTTTACAAGAAACGTGAAGAGATCAAAGACGTTGAAGGACATGTGGGAGAATCACGACAGTCAATTTAACACACGTCTTATGTATCCACATGCGGTGAATAAATCAGAGACGTTTAATGACAGAACCAACTATCAGCCACCGCCTATTGGCTCATCAACTCCTGCTTCTGAGAAATTCAGGAAAGAACCTTCACTGAGTCAAGATGAGTTGAACCAGCGAGTCGAGGCTTTCATTAACAAGTTTTATGAGGAGATGAGGATGCAAAAGCCAAGGTCATGGAATCAATACAAGGAGATGAATAGCCACAGAGGGCGTTAAATAATTTTTAAGTTAATCGTGTGTCTTGATTAAAGGGTTTTTATGGGTTTGGATTACAGGCAAATTAAATTAAAATTAAAAATTTGAAGCTAAAAGTAATTTGTTGTTTTTATTATTATTATTATTATTATTATTATGATAGATTCCATGTGTAGATGGGGTTAAGAAATTTCTTTTGATGTATAGAAATGTTTCTAAAGGAATATGTGTGTGTGTGTGTCTAAATAAAAAATAAATTTTTATTATTATTATTTTTAGCTTTTGTTTCAATATCTGTCAGTTCATGGTGTGTAATCCAACAACATGGTGATGGTGATAAAAGGGTCACGGAGCTTGGTGCGATGACAAAGTATTTGTTATCTGTAAATTTTGAGTTCAAGATATGATATTTATTTTTTATAAGAGCTTAAAACAACTGAAATTTTACTCACTTGTCTATATTCACAAAATATATTTTCTAGAAAATGTGATTTCTTGTCGTCCATAAAAAATAGTGACAAGAGGGAGTCTTAAACTCAGGCAGACACTTTGCAGCCATGGCATCCTTTCCATAGGGTGTGTTTGGTATTGTGTTTGCTGTTGTGGTTGAGGTTGAGATTGAAAAAAAAAACAGTTTCAAAAAAAGCGTTTTTACTACGGTTCAAAATAAGCAGTGAAGTGTTTGGTTAAAACTGTGGTTGAGTTTGAGGTTGAAAAAAATTAGTTTTGTGTGTTTGGTTACCAAGCTTTTCATTTTGCTTTTAGCTTGTGAAATTACAGAACACAAGCGCTCGCGCGTGCACACACACACATATATATTATTTTTTAAATATTTAATAATTATAATAAAAAAAATATAGTTAATAATTCAAGTAAATTAGACACTTGTTTTTATTCTCCCATCAAACTAAATCCATACGTGAAGGCCTCTACGAACCCGGAACAATCATAAAATATCATTTAAAACAAAATTAGAATTGCGAGATAAAAATTATATTGTGATATTATTCTAATATATTTATTTATTGTAATTAATTTTTAAATTATTTTAATATTAAAATTATATTTTTTTAAAATCTATATATATATATATATATATCCCCTACCCCAGCTATCTACCCCAGCCCTATATATATACATATAGCGCGCCCCCTATATATATATATATACTAGCCATGGCACCCGCGCTTCGCCGCGGGCGGCACAATATTTTTTTCAATGTAAAAAATATTAATTATGTGTATTTTTTTATTATAATATAATTTTTGGTAAAATAATAAATCTACGCAGAATTCATGTCAAGTGCAAGTTTTCTATAAAATATATGAATTCCAAATCGATATACATTTATTTGTTTAGTAGTTTCAAATGATATAACCAGCATAAATTTATCATCATCATTAAAAAAGCAAGAAAACTCGGATATCAAAATTATTAAGTTCATTGTATTAAGATTCGTTCATTTTATAATTCAATTTCAATAAAACAAAAATAAAATATAAATTTTGAAAATACTCACAATAATAAAATTAAAAAAAATAAGTTGTCCATATTTTATTAACAAAAAGACGAAAACATAAATTGAAAATTCATCCTCACGTTATTGCCATTATCATTGCTATAGAAGCTAAAATTATTACTAACATTATTGTCAAAACAATTAAAATAATTAAATTGCCTTGAAAATTCAAAAAAAAATCAAAAGATTGTTATAAAAAAACAATAAAAAAATAATAATTAAAATTATCATTATTATTGTATAAATAATAAAATCATAAAAATCATATAATCTAAAGAAAAAATAAAGAAAAAAAACGAATAAAGGGGAAAATAGACTAATATTATTTTTAAAATGATCACCGATATAAATTAAAATTTCAGGGAAATAATTATTGTGCAAATAATAAGATTATAAAAATCATATAATCCAAAGAACAAATAAGAATAAAAGAAAACATCTAGCCATGGCACCAGCGCCTCGTTGCGGGCGGAATCATAATTTTTTCAATGTAAAAAAATATTTATTATGTATCATTTTTTTTATTATAGCATAAATTTAGACAAAATAATAAATCTGTATATCATTTTTATGAAGTGCAAGTTTTGTATAAAATATATAAATTTTAAATGAATATAAAGTTATTTTTTTAGTAGGTTTCAATGAAATAACCAGAATAAAATTATTATTGTCATTGAAAAAAGCAAGAAGATATCTGAATTATTAAAAACATTGTATTAAGATTAGTTCATTTTATAATTCAATTTAAATGAAAAAAAGATATATAAATTGTGAAAATACTTGTAATAATCAAATAACAAAAATAAATAGTATGAATAAAAAATAAATATTATCTCAGAATTCAAAAAACACAAATGAACCAATATAAAATAACAAAATAAAAAGAATAAGGACCACAATGAAAAATAAAATATATGATTAATTCCAATTGAAGGATAAAATTGAAAAAAAAACAAATCTTGGGACCAAAATAAATCATGAAATAATGAGATTAATTGTTGTGTAATGTTATAAAAAAATTAGAAGAAGAGGGACTGAAATGAAAGGTTGTATATATGACTAATTGTAATCAGAGGACGAAATTAAAAGCAATGCAAACATCTGTACCGAATAAATTAAAGGAACGAAGAAGAAATCAGAAATCCAAACATGAGGGACCAAAATAAACTTACTACATACATCAGGGACTGGATCCAAATTTGCTGCGGTAGGAGAGAGAAAGCCGGCAACCGACACAAAACCTTTCTTCGCCGCTTACCTGAGCATCTAGTGACGGAACGCGCCACGACGAAAGATAGAGAACATGGAGGCGCACCGCCTGATGCGGCGGAAGTCAATTTTTCACCGCCTGAAAGACACGCACGCTCCGCCTAAAGGGCGCGTCCGCGTGGAACGCCGCTGGCGCGGCCCGACGACGCGCCAGCCGCCCGCCCGAAAGAAATAATAAAATAATTGGATAATTACGAAGACACCCCTGAGCCCACTGATATTTACGCAAAAACCGGAGCGGAAAATACGCCCCTGCCCCCGCTTACTGCACGCAATTTTGTCGTGATTTGTGCCCATTTTCGTCTGCACACTGTTCCAAAAAAGATGGAAAAACCGAGAGAGCCCCTGACAACTGTTAACTATTTTGTCTTTTTCGGGGGCTATAAACGCCAATATACTGTTCACAGACGGAAAAGACAAAAAAAAAAGGTAGACAAACACCCGCGATGCACCGGGACAAATTGCGAGTCCACAGTGCACCTGAGTCTGGTGCTACAGTAAACTCGTCCACAGTGAAAGGGCGACGCGTTTTATATATATATATATATATATATATATATATAGCAGCGCCCCCCGAATTGTAATACGGAAAGCAGTAATTTATTGTTTTCCGTGAAACGGCGTTTCATACTTAAAAATGGGTGAGCCCCATAACTAAACCAGCTTTTTTTTACACTTACCAAACACACACTTGCAGTTGAAAAACGCAGTTTGCACCTCTTAAACAAACGGGCACATAATCCTCTCGCTACGGGATGAAATGAAGCTTTTTCAGGAGTCTCTTTGAAGCTTGGTTGACTTGCATCAGTCAACAAGATTATCGTTGCTTTACCTCTCATGCATCCAAAGAGTTGTCATTAACGAAATACATCGATGCAAGCAAATATTCAAACAAGATGGTAAAAACAAAAGGAACTTGTTAAACAGATTTTCAATGGCATGCCCTGATCATGTTCTCAGGACTGGTGGAATCAGAGACTCGCCTCTCGATTCTCACGCCTACCTTGAGCATCCATCTCTGGATATGCTTAATATCATGCTAAACAGATTGCAAAAGATCTATGCATGATTTCACCCTCCTATTCGGTGGGCGTGAGTGAAGTGGGCGGCGCAAGGGACAGCCGTGGAGGACAACATATATGAAAACACCACAATTTGTGAGATTAAAGAAGAAAAAAGCTGAATGCTACATGGCTTCGATGGAAATATACACGTCTAAGAGATTCAATGAACAATTTGTGATACAGGGGGGCAAGCAAAAAGTCTCAACGACAGTTAGTCAAAAATATAGTTCTTCAAAATTTAACCAGCATTCATCCTCCACGTTTTAGTCTCTTGATCCTCTCTAGGGCACCAAGACGACTGCCGCCGTCCTTTGCATCGTCTTTCTCAGGCTCTTCCCTCTTCCCAGCCAGTCCACCAAACACGGCAGAGGGAACATCCTTCTGTGCAATTTCAACTTTTTCATCGTCTTCAGAGTCACTCTCTTCTGGAAGCTCAATGTCTTCCTGGTTTGCAGTAACCTGCATCACTTCATCTGACTGAGATTGCACGCCAGCACTCACAAAGCCCACTGTCCTGCTGCTATCTTTAGCAGTAGTTTTATTGATTGCAGGAGCTAATTGCCTCTCTAGAGCAGCCATTTCATCTTCAGGGAGCCCAGCCTGTTTCAGTTTGTCTTTGGCATCATCAATGTTCAGTCTCTGATCCTTCTGCATCAAATACTCCGGAAGAATAAAATGTGTCTGCAACAGCAAAAACAAGAGTCAGAAGTAGTAAATCAAAACTCAAACCTTCAAACTAATGCAGTAATAAAGATAACACTGTGAATTTAACCAAGACTGAGAATCCTCAGTGCATGCATAATGAAATCCACTAAGGTTTCAGGCAATCATGACCTTGAGACACTAGGTAGTACAATGGGCAGCTAATTGCAGAATTTATAAAGAGATTTAAAAATTAGCATTGAAAGCTTGATAAGAAGAAAAGATGACGGAAAGGGAAGTGATTTAACTATTATTTTGACTTTTTAGAGAACAAAACAAACCAGGCTGCTCTCTTAGCACAGTAATAACTCCTTTTAAAATGAACAAGCCTGAGAAGAAAAAAAAACATACTTGGCTATAGCTTGCAGACACACTTCGTTTAATACGCAACATTTCTCTGAACGTATCTTCATTTCCATGCTGAACCTCAAACGCATGCCATCGGTTCCAGAAATCCAAATCAGATCGCGGATCAGCAAATTGGGATGCAAATACATATATGCCACGTGCACGATCAATTTCTCCAAGGTTCTTCTCTAAGTCAGCATACTTCAAGCACATTGTCTTCACATCTTTGTCTGGAAGGCCAGACTCTATTGCTTGCTCATATATTTCCCTTGTTTTGGGAACACCAAATATCTCAGCTGCACGAGCAATATAAATTTCGTACATGCTCAGTTTTTCATTGTTTGGAACAGCCTTGGTTGCTTGATCGTATACCTTCATGGCTCGCTTTGCCAAACCATAGTCCTCTTCTAG
Source organism: Salix caprea (assembly GCA_964035475.1). Taxonomy (NCBI): domain Eukaryota; kingdom Viridiplantae; phylum Streptophyta; class Magnoliopsida; order Malpighiales; family Salicaceae; genus Salix; species Salix caprea. The sequence continues at coordinate 2,056,069 of OZ037745.1, read as the reverse complement.
CTTTGCATATTGAAGATACAAGGGTTTCACTGACTCAGCAGGAGCCTGATTAACACAAGAAAATAACACAAAGTTAGCATCAAAGGTTCAAAACATATTAGCAATAGTAAAACAGTTCCAGTTCAAATACATTAAGCATCACTGAATCATGGAACAGTAAACAATACTGCATTTAGCAAGATTGAGTTCAAATACAATACAGATCACAGGATCGCAACATACATTACATGTCCATAAGAGCCTATGACTTCTACATGGTTAACATAAAAGGAGAACCTGGAAAATATATGGATAGCTATAAAAGGTGGATGGTGTTCACACATTGATCTGGCTTTGGGTTTCAGAGAGAAGAAAGATGGGAAGAATTTTTACAGGTTTGTGACATTTGCAGGGAACTTGGTCTATTTGTAAGGAGATGACAGGTCATAATCTCTGCTAAAACCCACAAAATTGGAAAATAGTAAGATAGGCAACACTAAGAGCTGCTACAGCTTCAAAAAAGATGACAACTTGAGAAACATTAGGAAACACACTTCGACAGTGAAGAACTCTTGGACAGTCAATACTTGAATAGGCTACGCTTTTCCCCCTGATAAATCTATATACTAGATAAAAATGCCAGGCCACTAATCAGCAGCAAGGTGGAGAAAAAGAGCACACTAGAGCTAAACCAAAGCCTAGCAGAAGTTACAGCATGGGCAGAAACATAACAGACCAACATCTAAATATCTGAGGGGCAAAGCAGAGTCACCTGCAGTTCCAAAATCATGAGCAAAAAGTTATAAACCAGCAACAGAGCAATAGGCAACAGAATCATCATGACAACAAGGAAATGAAGCAAGGCTAAAACTGCAGAGATATTTCAGCCATACAAGAATATGAAAAATGTATGAAGACCCCATGAACCAGTGATGGTTTAAGGTAGCAGCCACAAAAGATAGGCTCGGAACTTGAGTGATAAAGAAAACTAATCAGCCCCATTTACAGCAAGACTCATCAAAATTAATATAAGAGCAGAAATATGTGTTAGCAGACAAGATTTCAATAGCTGAAACAGCCAAACAAGAATTGAGGGGGGGAAATAAAGTGAATACCATTTCAATAGCATGTTCAAACAACTCCCTCGCCCGCTCTAGTTTTGCCTTGCCGTATCTCTTCACAAACTTCGAGAGATATGTGACCCATATGTCTTTCACGTGAGGATACTTGAATATTTTGACTCCCCTTTCATATACCTTGAATGCATCTTCAAAGTATTTATGTTCCTGTATAAACCAGTACAGTTAACATTTGTCTATTCCAACCAGTAAAGGTAACAATTAAAGGAAAGTTTCATAACAGCAATTTTTTAAGGAATGTACATACCTCTAGAAGCCAAGCATAATTGATGATGATTTGTGGGGTGGCTATGCGCAAGTCCAGTATCCGTTCATACACTGCTCGAGTGGACTCCAAGGTACCAAGGCCCTCCTCCAAATCAACATAAAAAGCCCAGAGTCTCAAGGACTTGTGAACCTTTATCTGAACTGGTTCATCCCCATCAGCAGCCACTGCAAGTTGATAACAGAAACCAAGGCTAAGAGGTTAACACCGGATTTTGACTCTCCAGATAGAGGCTATTCACAAATCATCCAATAAAATGACTGAATTCATGCCACATTTTGTCAAATGAGTATATTCATTTAAAAAATTTCAACCCAACTCTAGAAGCTCTATGACTAGAGAAGGATTATGAAACCTCATAAACCTTGTTTGTGCCATAAGTTACGGTTTTGCGTGTTTTGGGACTGCTTAGAATTATTGTATGTTTGCTTCTGAAAGTTTTCATAAATAAAACTAAACTAAGTTTGACATTGTTATGATAACCAAGAACATGTTACACTCCAATTTCAGTATTTGCTGCTGCCAAGAGACAAAATTAGCATGCCAACATGGAAGCAAATTACAATATACAAGGATGACCAGTAAATGAGGAAGGCTTAAAAAGTACCTCTCCGTTTGACCTCAACCGATGGTTCTGCGGTGGCCCGTCTCAACAGCTCAAGTGCACCTTTGAAATTCTGGTGTCTAATTTCCATTTCAGCCCACTCACACCATACACTTGCCAAATTATCTACAGTCTTGTAGTTCACTTGCACTGCCTTGTCAAAAATTACCCTTGCATTTACAAGATCATTGTGATCCTCATACAATTTCGCAAATGCAACCCACAAAGTATGAGGCTTCCCCACTGCTTTCATCGGATCCACCGTCCTCACAGCTTCAGTATACGTCAGTATTTGCTTAGTTGGATTACCTTCAAATAGCTTGATCCTCCTGTGCCACTGTTCCACGTTATGTGGATTTTGTCGAAGAAGCACACTGTTCGCTAATTCTGGTCTTCTATCCATTAGATACTCCAGACGTGCTAGCATCAAATCCACGTCATTGTCATCATCTAACCAAAAGCCATTAAGTAACTTCTTCTCAAACTTGGAACTCCAATCCAACCGAATATCCTCATGCAACTCCAGACCATTCTCTTCAACCTCATTTTCCTCCTCATCGCTCAAATCCATCCCCTCCATCTTGATAGCAACCATACTCTCTTCAAATTGTGAGTACGCATCGAAAATAACACTGAAATCCCTAACAGTAACCACAGTAGTCATCCCCTCCTCGAAAATATCCCTTGCCTTCTCAAACAATTCCCTCCTGATATAATAATCAGCAAGCGACGTCCACAACCTCCCAACCTCATCTGTAAACTTCCTAATCCCGCCCCTGATAATTGCATCCACGTTTAACCCTGAAACCTCCTTCGCATGCCTAGTCATCAAATCACACAACTCGAGCCACAAGCTATGCTTGGTCTTCCCCTTAATTGAATAAAACTGATCATCATTCAAGACCGACGCCAACCTCTCTGCAGCCTCTTGCCAAAGCCCAGAATTCAACAAAAACTCTATAAAATCTTCAATATGACTCGGGTCATACATCAAATACCTCCTATAAACCCTAAGAGAGGTCTCAATAGGAAAACCCTCTTGACTCACAAAACTCAAATACAACTCCCAAATCCTATCGTGCTGCGTAACAGGCAACGCACAGAGAGCCCTATCAAAAACCCTCCTCGTCTTCGTCACTAACTTCTGACGAATCAAACTCTGCAAATACATAACCCAGATCCTAGGCATCTTATGCATAGTAACCAAAGCCCTCTCAAAAGTGTTATTAAGAGTTTCAAACTGGGGGTGAGTGATGGGCAAATTCCGAACTATATCAAGCCGCTCAACCAAATAAGCATGCCAGAGCTTGTAGCTTCCAGGCAACGCTTTGAGAGCTCGTTCATAAATTATAAAGCGTTTCTTGAAAGGGGATTCTCTTCGGGCAATCAAATAGCGCCACCAGAGCTTCAAAGAAAAAGGGTTTCTCAAGATTTCTTCTTCGTAGAGTAGATCATCTTGAGAAGGGTACAGTTCTTTGGAAATCGACATTCTGGTTTTGGGTTTTTAAGGATTTGGGGTTTAAAAAAACCTCGGATTCTAGCCTGAAAAAGGCGGAGGAGGAGGAGACTTACAGGGTGGATAGATTTCGCAGGTGGTAAAGAGAGAGCAGCGGATCGACTAGCTGCCTTCACTGTTAGCAGGAAATAAAATTTATTAAGGGTTTTTATTTTATTGCTTGTTGGAATCGGGTTGTGAATTATTATTATATTTCTAAATCAATTTAATAACATGAGTTTATTGTAACTTATTTCCTTGATTTTCTAATTATTAAATAATTTAGTTCTTATAGTTTTTTAACTAGTTGGATGAATTTCGATAAAAAATAAATATTCAAGCCTTTTCAAATTGTTTTTTAATATAAAAAATTATTAATTATAAATTAAAATGCTTAAATGTGTGTCTAGTTAATTATATCAATATTTAGTTTAATTGACTAAAAAATATTTAATTGAGAGATACCTAAAATTAAAATATTTTTTATTTAATGACCAATTCAAAAAAATCCAACGGGGGGGGGGTTGATTTATATTAAAAAACTAAAATAAAAAATATAACAATTTAAAAAATCTTTCAGAGTAAATTGCAAAAAATACTAAATAAAAAAATAAAGATTGCCCATACTATTTTTCAAAATAAGTTAAAGTTATATAGAAATAAAATAAATAAAAATATCAAAACATAAATCTCTAATTGAATAAAAGCTAAAGTCTAAAACTAAAAAAACATGAGTTTAAAAACATAATAACTCAAGTGAACCTCCTAAACCTTAAATAATCTTTTAACACTTGCAACTTATAAAATTCTAAACTTTAACTTGAACTTGATCTCGAACAAGAAACTCAATTGTAATCAAATTTTATGTTGAAAAATAAAACAAAAATAAATTAAAAAAAATCATTTTGAAATATCAAAATAATATATATCATATTTGATATGAAAAGAAAAACAAGGAGAATGAAATTGTAAGAAAAAATCAATTCAAAAATTTATCTCAAACATAACAAATAATAATCAAATAAATACAGATCAAACTTTAAATATAAAAAAAAAATCAGTGGAGATGAAACTAAAAAAAATCAAATTTTATAAATTATTATAAACAAAACAAATAATAGTAAGAAGAAATTGGTTAAAATCAAAGAAATAACAAGTCGACATGTGATTATTAGTCACAAACTTCACCTCATCGGGTAAAAAGACATCAAGCTAATTTAAAAGTCACAATTAAAGGCGACATGTGGTCACACGACCCCATAAACATTGTCTAAAAGACACAATATTACTTATGCACTAACACGGCAATGTACACATCAATAATTTCCTTAAAAATAATATATTTTATATATTAAATTACAAAATTATCCATGTACCAAACCAATAAAAAAAACAAGTGCGAATATAAAAATATATTTGAATGTAAGCTTCGTAATATTCCACCTTTGATGGCATGTTGGTCATTCTATTGTTCTTTAAAAAAAATGAAAGCACCCTTGTACATGATCTTAAAAATAAATACGGGTATAAATGTTATTTTTGCCATGATTTATAAAAGGAAAAAGATGTAATTGCTCCTTACATAGCAAGAGATTGATGTGAAATTACTAAATCACTCCTAACATTATGTCTTTTGTTTTTTGTTTTTTAAGGGTATAATAAGTATTTCATTGTGAATTTCTACAATAAAACACCCCTACCATGAACATTTTTAAAAGTTTTATTAATTAATTAATCATTCAACTATCCTTTATTATTATTATTATTATTGTTATTATTATTATCACCACCACCACCACTATTATGAAGTCATTTGCAAAAAGTAAAAGCAAAATAACAAAAAAAAAAAAACATATGTGGTAGTTTAGCATTCTATCAAGGATAAATTAATTTTTTTTTATTGATTTATATGAATAAAGAGATTAAATACAATGTTTTATTTTAAATTAGAGGGGTTAAATTAGTGGTTTTGACTCTCTTTGCCATTATGTTTCAAAAGCGTTTTTTACATCAGTTTTTTGGTGTTTTTAGATCATTTTTATATATTGATGTCAAAATTATTATTTTTTTAAATTATCATTTTGATGTGTTTTTTAAATAAAAAGTATTTTTAAAAGTAATATCAATCTCACTCCCAAACAAACAATTTGTAAAAGCATAGATCATATAGCTACTATGAAAACAATGATGAATTAAATAAAAAAAGTTGGTAAAATAATTAAAAATAGCCAATTGATCGAATATTCATACTAAATTAATAATAAAACATGTCAGCATGGGAATTTATTATTTTGTGAAAGTTTTTCAATTTTTTATATAGTTCAAGAGAAAAAACTAAAAAGGGTTTCAAGCTTTTATTTGTTTATTCCGTGGTGTTAATGGGCTTAAGTTAAGATTAATACAAAACGGGCTTCGAATTTTCTCTCACAGAAATCATTTAGATGGGCCCCCAAGCCATAGAAACTCAAGAAGCCCTTTAATCAAAATGATCAGGATCTTATCATCAATCACAAGCACACAGAAAATCAAACGGTGGGAAAAGCACAAGAGCACATGATGTACTCACCCGGAGTGCGTAACGGAGTTTCTCTCTCCTTTTATCTCCGGGCTTCTTTCTTTTCTTGTCGTCTCAACTGCTACACGTAGATGCCGTAAGCAGCAATAACATCATAACATCCCACACGCAACCCTGCCCTCCCTCTTCATCAAAAATTATAATGCCAATCTTTCAAATAAATCCCTTAACTATATATGTATTTTTTTTCAACTCCACAAATAATTTCTTATCTCAATTAATATTCGGAGTATGGTAGTGATTATTTTTCATGGTGTTTTTTTTTAAATATGTTAATTTTTTTTTTTAAATATATTCTTGACATCAACACAACAAAATAATCTAAAAATACAAAATAAATTAAAACAACAAAAAAAAAAATTTCAAACAAAAAAAGGGCTAGTCCCATCCCTTTTTGTCCAAGAGATACTATTAAGCAACTTAAAACTACTATTTTTTTTATTTTTGAGCTTGAAATTGTATTTGGATAAGGTTCTAAAATTAATTTTTTTTAGTGTTTTTTGATTTGTTGTGTTAAAATTAACAACAATATATATAATTTTTTTAAATATATTTTGAAGTATATTCATGAACAGCTAAAAACACGCTAGAATAGCCATCCATGATTGAAGACAACTTTTGCAAATGATGATTCAAAAATCTTTTCAATCTTTCTATCCAAAAAAGCACCCAACTTTGAAATTTCGTGGAGTTCAATTTTTAAATACTTTAAGGACCTGATTGAGAAATGATTTTTAAATAAAGACTCATTCAAGACTCGGTTTATAGTTTAGGGATTAAATTGAGGTTAGCACAAATAAAATTACAAAACCTTCTATTCCTTTTATTTTCTCATATATTATCTCTCTCTGCAAAAAGTGAGTGGGAAAGAACGAAAAGACCCTTCACGTTATTCAAAGCCGCGTTTCACTTCCCTGTAAGGAGTAAGGACCCCTCTTCTCTCTCCACCCCTCTCCCTGTATATATAATAATTTTATTTATTTGTTTCTGCGATTCAAAGCTTTCAACTTTGGTCCTTTTAACAATGATTTAAGGTAAAGTTTGAAGCTTTTGAATGAGATTTTCGTTTTGTCATATGGGTTTCGATCATTGATTTCTGGTCTTTGATGGTTTGTGATTTCATGATCTGCTGTGGTTATGTGGTGATTTTTATTTGTTTGGTTTCTTGCAAACTTGAGGAATGTTGAAAAGGGAGGGACTCTTCGCATTATCTCTATAATTGAAATGAAAATTTCGTAGGCTTTTTTAAGGGTACTAGTACTAGTTCTGTCATGATTAGGTAAATGAAGAGTTTTATAAATGGATTTTTTATGGTGATGAATTTCGGGGTTTTTTTAGCTTTTTAAAGTCAGCAAAGAGTGTTTATTATTTCCTTCAAGCTGATTCTTATGCTAGGCAGGCCTTGGTGTGGTTTTTGGAATGATTTGGGTACCGATTTCAGAATTGCCATGGAAAGGGACAATGTGTATCCGTAACTTATTTGATTAAACCAAAGAAGTTAAAGGATTCTATGTTGCTTTAAGTCTCATGAATCCATGTGTTGTGGTTTAGATTTAAACAACTGATGGTATTTTTTCCTCTGATTATGCTTTCTCATGTTGTGTTTGATTGTATGTGGACAAGCAGGTCACTGCTCTTTGCGCGTGTCCCATTCTCTTCTCCAATCCTCCACAGATATCCGATTTATCTTAATTTTAAAGTAAATTCTCATTGCTTCTTCAATTTTATACTTGTATATCGAAATGGAGGCCAAGCTATGGAATGACAAGCGCGAGAGAGAAATGTATGAGAATTTTGCTGAGCTATATGCAATAATAAAGGCCACGGAGAAGCTTGAAAAGGCGTATGTTCGTGACATTGTGCCCTCATCTGAGTATGAAACTGAGTGCCAGAAACTCATTGCACATTTCAAAACTCTGGTTTCCTCTCTGAAAGACACGGTCCCTAGCATTGAGCGCTTTGCAGATACATACAAAATGGACTGCCCGGCTGCCATTAACCGGCTTGTGACCTCTGGGGTGCCTGCCACAGTGGAGCACCGTGCTGCTGCCGCTGCTTCGTCTACCACCTCAGCTTCCATTGTGGCTGAGTGTGTCCAGAACTTCATCACTGCCATGGATTCGCTGAAGTTGAATATGGTGGCGGTGGACCAGGTGTATCCTTTGCTTTCAGACCTCTCAGCATCACTGAACAAGTTGAGTATTTTGCCACCTGACTTTGAGGGCAAGACAAAGATGAAAGAATGGCTTTTGAGGCTGTCTAAGATGGGGGCTTCAGATGAGTTGACAGAGCAGCAGGCTCGGCAACTTCATTTCGATCTGGAGTCATCATACAATTCATTCATGGCAGCTTTGCCTAGTGCTGGTACTTGATTGATATGATTACTTGTATATTATCAAGCAAGCTCATTGGTTTTGGGTTGTTCATTTCTTATTTGCCGCCGCTACGGTGTAGAACCTTGGGTAATGATGAATCAGAAGAATTACTAATTTTGTAACTTCTTATACTTGTGGGAATGGTTGCATTGAGGGTCGGAGAATGGTATTTTGTGCCCCCCATTTCAAGAGAGTACTTGTTTTCATATATGAAAAAATGGTTTGTACTTAATTTTGAGCTCTTAAATTGTATTCATTCATCTCCTGTTTATGAAATGATCTAATCCTCATACAAGATTAGAGTTATCAAATGCTTGCATCTCTGATATATTAGAACACTGCTGGATCATGAAATTCAATGTGATAAGCTTGATGTTGATGTATTCTATCATGATGTGGATGGTTCCATCAATACAGCTTAAATCTGGAATCAATTTCTATCTTATTGAGAGAGCGCTGGCTTGATTTTGGAAAGGTTGCAGTGTATGTATAGAATTACAGGTCTCATCACAATTAGTAGATCTTTCCACTGAACAAATCGACAATGAATCTACTTTTCCTGTCAATCGTGCAGGGCTTCTGATTCGATCAAATTGTTGTGAATTGTCACTGATGGTATAATAAGCTTTTCTCTAGATTTTCAATAATTATTTTTGACAGGCCTAAGGGTACCATACTTTCAAGGTTGACAAAATCATTATTTTGACACGGAATTGATTTTTAAACTCGAAGAGTAAATATATAAAATATTTTTATATAAAAATTATAAAATCATAATTAAAATTGTATAGGTAAAAAAATTATAAAATTATAAGTAAAATAATTTTGAATACAATATAATACAATACAATTATAATCATAAAATTTCTTAGTTAAGATTCATATATGATTTAAAATAACTTAAAAATACATGATAAAATATTATGTCCATGGAATCAGAACTTGACACTACCCCATGTATTTATAGTAGTAGCACTACCCATGTATTTGAACTTAGCCATTAGTATTTTAATTCATACTCAAGAACTTAGCGAATAGTATTTTAATCCATACTCAAAGGATTTATGTAATTTAAATCCATACCCAATGTATTTGAACTTAGCAAATAGTATATAAATCCAAACTCTTCTCTGTTGATACATTTCCTCATTACCACCATTGCCCTCTTCTCTGTCTCTATCGCCCGATTAGATGCCAATCCAATCCGATTACCGACCCTAGACTGCAAGGACGATGACAATGATGCGTGCGAAGAATGGAGTGGAAGATCCCCTGTCTCCTTTTGCCCTGTTCAATGCTTCTGGCTAGATCCAGTTTGTGGCGTGAATGGTGTGACTGAGGAGGTGTTTGGGAGTGTTTATGAAAAAAATTATTTTTTTTTTATGTATTTAGATCATTTTGATATGCTGATGTCAAAAATTATTTTTAAAAAATAAAAAAAATATCATTTTGATGTATTTCTAAACGAAAAACACTTTTAAAAACAACTGCAACCATACTCTCAAACAGGCACTTAATGGTGTGGATGTGATGATGCACGGTGCATAGGGACCAAGGTGGCCAAGAAGGGTTTCTGTGAGGTTGTAAATAATGGAGCTGTTGCTCAGGCTCTGCTTCTTGTTCATATTGTTTGGCTCATTGTTCTTGGTTTCTCGATCTTGTTTGGATTATTTTGATTCCAATTGTCATCTTCTCATTCTGCTTCTTTTGTAATTAATTAACAGAACAAGGGGAGTGGATGTGATCGAATGTTTGTTTTGATTTTAACAGGATTCAATTTTTCTACTGATTTTACCAGATTTGTTCTTTTAACTCTTAAAATCATATGATTTTATAAGTCAAATCGTGAATTCGACAACAATGACCGGTTTGCCTCGTCTGAACTAGGTCTCATGCAAGGCCTAACTATATTTATTGCTCAGCAACACCAAGAATTCTTATGATTCAGAAATACATGCATAGTAATCAGTATTTCATCCATAAAACGATGAATTTTTTCATGCTTCTGCAGCATTGCAGAGAAATGCATCCATTGACTGCAAGATTGATAGCTTTCCAAACAATTTTTTTTTCTCTTATGCATGATCAATGAGAAGAAAGAGGAAAAAGAAAAACCAGTTGACAGGCATGCAATTTCTTTCGGTTAGTCTTAAATTTGATATTACAATGATTTCATCTTTCTCCCAATATGGCCTCTTCTCCCCAGCAATTACATGTGCACTTCAATCAAACTGTCATAGCTCTTACCAAGGCCTTCGTTAGGGTTTGTTTGCAGCAAAAATTCATGCGAACAATGCCAATTCCCTCTAAAAGGGGTTCCAAACAAGAAATATTCCTGAGGATGCCTGAAAGAGGAGAAACTTCCCAATCTTCCTTGCAGATGTGCTTGCGTTTGAGAAATCTAAACTGCTATCTTCGAAAACAGAACAAAGTTTTCGAAGATAGCCTGACAACTAATAATTTTCGGTTGGGGTTACAATCAAATGTGTTTCTTCTGGAGCTCAAAGAGAAATTCTGCACCCTCTCATTCCTACAAGAGAGCAAGGAGATGTGGTATAAATGGTAGGAGGAGGACGATGATGAGGACGGCACCGGCTAGAATGGCGATGCACGTCCACTTTCGAGAGCTCTTCTGATATTCCCTGGCCTCGGAAAGCTGCTCGGTCCCTCGCCGGACGAACGAGCTAGCATGCGCGACATGGCTTTCAATATCGTTGATCTGGTGGCCCTGAGCTTCCACGAGAGCAGCCATGTCCAAGAATACCTGGTGAAGCTCAATCAAATTCTTCTCTATCTCCTTCACAGCATCATGTCTCTCTTGAATTTCTGATATTGTGTCAAGAATCTGGCCTCTCCCTTGTTCCTGAATTGCCTTCTGCATGAAACTTTCACTTTCACCACTGGATATCAAACTCTCGATGGTTTCTTCACTTGCTCTTTCTCCGGTGATTGTGAAATACCTGCGTTCCACTGTTTCCTTGTATTCGGATGCCATTCTAGCTCTTAAATCCTGAAAATTATCCATAAGATCCTTCAGCTTCTTTCCCAAACCACTAACCACAGATGTCCTGGTTCGATCTGCAGAAGATCCTGGACCGCACCCAGGAATGTTGCGGTGAGCTGCATTGGATCGATCCAAGGCTTCGAGCTTTCCCTTGATGATTTTAACGCGTTTCAGGACCTGTTCGACATCTGTGTCCATCCGCGAACGAAGATTTTTCATGGTCTTAGCATTATGAACAGTCTTACATTCTTCATTGGCTTCTTGTAAACTCTTGTACAGCTTCTCAACAGTTTTCATATCTTCCTTAACATTCTCGACGTCTTCAAAGAATCTGTCAAGATTCATACTCTCCTTCCCTGCCTCCATGTCATCCATTTGCGCCTGCTGCTTCAGGTCAGTGTACTTCTTGAACGAACTCGAGAACAGGTCATTCATCTTGGAAGAATACAATAATCAACCCTGTTCTTCTACAAATGTATTTGTTTCACGCTGGTGGAATCACTGGAAGATGTTTATGAGAAGCCAGGATAAAACAATCCCTGTTCTTGAACAAATGTACTACTTCTTTAGGGTTTTCTCTGTCATCATCTTCCACATCTTAATCCAGAGCCTGATGAGAAGAAGAAATGGCAAAAGCAAGAACCTTGACCATCAAAATCTTCCCCTTATTTTGGATTGAGGTTATTCCGAAATTAGAACCAACCAAGTTCTGACTCGAAGGCAGAAGGTTACAAATATAAGTGACAGCGGGTTTCCCTTTTCATTGGGAACCTCTATGGTTTGGCTGACTTGGTCCTCCTGTTCTTCAACCTAAAAATAGAGATTGGACAGCCTATCAAAATCTAAAAAAACAAGACATGATCAGAGAGACATTTTTAATATCTCGAGAGAAAAAGATGATGGGGCTCAACTATTAGGTAATTATGCCTCCAAGTTATGAGTGCTTTCCATGGCTATTTCTGCTTAGCAGCACGTTTGTTTGTATGTTTTTTTTAATATTGGTAAAATATTAGTTGCAAAAAAAAATCGATAAAACAATATAGTTATACTTGTTATTATTAGGTAGCGTTTGATTAGTTTCTTTGGGATGGAAATGACAGAAACAATGACGAAGATAAGGATGTAAATATATTTGGTTGAAGACACAGATATAAATAAAAAAATAAATTTGTTTTTTAAATATTTTTAGAGCGAATTTCTGTATTTTTAAAACAAGAAATATATTTGGTTTAAGTCATATAAAAATAAATAAAAAACTTTTAGTAGTTTTAAAACATAATTTGATGATCAATCTAGGGGCAAAACGTGGGGCACGATCCAAGTTGAGTCAATTTTTATCAACCCTTCAAACTATTCTTTGTTTTATAACTAAAATCATTATAATATTATTAATTTCAACACTTGATATAAATTAAAGTAAAAAAAATGAAATGTCAAATAATTTTTAAAAAATATGTAAGTTCAAGATATAATATACTTTTTATATTTTATAAATCTTTTTCTTCTTAACCAAATAAGATACAAATACAATCGTTTTATTTTGTACATCGCTAACGTATACAATCCTATCTCAATCTCATTTTTAATCTTGCCTCCATTTTTTTCTATCATGATGGGATGGTGACAAGATACATCGAGGAGACAGAACAATTCATAAGCAGGCAAAAGGTGTTCTTTCAACTGTCAAACATTTGACCTAATGAACGATGGCAGAAACCAGCTCCATATATTTTGGTCAGGAATAATAACCTTGCATAACGTGATGGAGAATCATCTGAGACCAGCTTGAAAGAATCGTTTGAAGAAAGCAAGAAATCATGCCGACATGATACGGGCATGGTGCCATATTCTACCAACTCTTTTGGAAAAGAAGACAATAGTACCAGAGTAATCTAAAACAGAAAACTAAAGGGTACTAGGTGGTTTTTCCGAATTAGAACCACCATGTTGCTGTTGTATTTCAACCATATATAGAGAGAGAAAGCTACAATATTCTTTTCACTATGAGTAAAAAGGCAAAAGCTTAACCCCGTCCTCTGTGTGAGGGTAGTAGCAGGGAGCTTCTGACAATAAAATACATTGCTGCAGCCTACTACCCACTTGATTGAATAATCAATCATTTTCTAAAAGCATGTCAGAGTCTAATTGTATTAGCACAGAGAGGTTGATATTATACAGTATGGACCAGGAAAATATTGGTTCTCACCCATGCCTGTCACTTTCCTACCCCTCTACTTTATGTACTGAACAACGGAGTTAAATGCCGACGTGGACAAATATGCCACGAGAACTATACTCACATTCAATCCTGGGATCCTCCTTGGTTGATGGTCATGAACGGTGAAGGGCATTTTATCTATCAAGTAGCTGGAGCGGATGCGTTCATGGAAAAAGCTGAAGGATGATCCTTGTCAGCATCTTGATGGCGGCTGCCCCGCATCGTGGCATCACTGATTTTTTCACCTGTTCCCCCACTTGACAGCATGTGATTGCCGGAAGGGTTGTTGTCGCCGTCCGAGCTTAGGAATCTTTGCATCCTGAGGTATGTCTCAGTGGCATCTTGGAGCATCCTCACCATGCCTCCTCCGGAATCCGAACCAGGTGATAATTCATCCTCCCTCTCCGGCTGGATATTCAGGTCTATTTGGCCTTTAAAAGGGGAAGTTGAGGATTTCATTCTCTTAGGATCATCGTCAGAACCTTCACTGACTGTCTTTTTCTTGTTCGGACTGCCACTTTCACTCCCTGTGTTGCTAGAGGGCGAGGGTTCATCGTCGAGCAATTTCTCAGCAGAAGGCTCCTGCGGCTTCTTCCGAGTAGTTTCTGCTTCCTTCTCTGATTGCTTCGTTTCTGCTTCCTTCTCTGATTGTTTCTTCTCACGCTTCATCATTAAGGTCTTGAAACGGCGCTTCACTGTTTGGCAAACATTACATGTACAAGTCTGCTTGTGTTTGGGACCCTTCCCACTTGGGGGCTGAATGCACACAATGCAGGAGCAGCCCGGTCTGTGTCGGGGGTGCTTTGTGGTGGCCTGGGATGAAGCCGGGAAAGCCTCACCCTCTCCTAAAATAGCTAAGTTGGCAAGAGTGTCAAGCCCCTCCCCCTCCAAAGCTTCGACCCTATCAATCTCCTTCCTGGCATCCTTCGATCTCTTGGAAGCGACTACTGCTTCACAGCCATAACAACAAATGCACATTGGGCAATTGGGAGGGAGATCATCGCCATTTGAACAGGAGATTCCATAAAAACCATTAAAAATCCACATATACACAGCAACAGCAGCGAAAATTAGGACACGTGATCATGATACTTGGAGCCACAGTAAGTAATTAACTTAATAGCTTTGCATGACTATGAAATACTGAATTTCAATTACGGAGAAACAACAAAATCAATCACTATAAGCAACTTATACCTAACTTACAGGATGGAATAAGATATTCAAGTTGCTCTGCTGTCAATTCTTGAGCCACGGAACATGATGATCTGACAGCAGATGTAACCAAAAATGTTAGCAAAATGCAAGAGCATGCAATTAGCATGAATTCAAACAACATTCAAACTTCATATATCTACTTGTCCATCTAAGAGAGAAAAGTGAAGGCACTGCCTCAGTTCATTATTTACCATGGAAAGAATGCTAAAGTTAACCGAACATGCACCCAAGCTAGTAATTCTGGGACCTAAAATGTACGTTTGAATGTTGTAAAGAAATTAAAAGAAAATACAAGCACCCTAGAATAATTCTGAGATCCCACAGGCTATCAGACTGGTTATACCTTTCAGGATCCCATGTATTGCTTGAGCATGCCCATTTGGAGGGAAGAAGAGTATTGGCAGGCAATTTGCGCCACTTAAGACAATCTTCGCATTGAACCCATTGAACCTTTTGACTGACAGAAAACACATCATATTAGAACTCTATTTATTCAAAGAGATGAAAGGACACTGTGAGTCCATTTTAATCATATGAAGCATTGTTATAACTAGGAAAACTTTGAGAGAGAAAAAAGGATTATTCATTTCTGCATGATAGTCAGCAGGTAGTCAACAACGAGAAAAAAACATCATTTTACCCGGGCTGAAAAGGTAGGAAACATATTAATAATAAAGCATCATGCTAGATTTATGTCATTGTTTGGTTAAACAGAATTTAACCCACTAGCATAAAGTATGAATGGAGACTTACATAAGAGCTTATAGGTAGGATAAATCATATGTTTCTCAAGGCACAACCTGCTATAGTGATTCGAATACATGAGAACTTCTCCGACAGAATATATTTCTCCTAGCACAGCCCTCTAGTGTGAAATGTGAACAGATTATAATACATATGGGATAGATAGATGTCATATTCTCTTAGAAAAAACACCCAAACCACTAACATCTGTCATGGGAGACCTAACCATGTAAGGTGGTTTACGAATATAGTGCGTGTAGGTAATTTTTTTTGAGAGACCCACAAGACAAATCATGATGAATTAAAAAAAAAGCCCTAACACAGAAGATATAGTTGCAAGCTTGAGCACTAGAAAAGACAATTTACCCCACATTATCCGTTGCAAAAATTGTAGGCTTCCCAAGTACTGGTGCATCCTGTTATAGCAGCACACTTGTCATAATGATAAAAAGTAGGACTTAGACCTCCTATCCATGATAAACTTTAGCCAACTCTATTCAGAGCATAAAATATATAAGAAGAAAATGCATCACAAGGCCAATAAAAAACTTCAATGGAAACTCATTAAATTCTAAAATAAAAATAATGAAAGATAACATCTTAAAAATGGGTTATTTAAAATCACACAAGGCATTACATCAACCAATTATATCAGTCATGATCATACACAAAAAACAAAAAACCCAAGCATGTTTGCAAGAAGTGGGCATTATTAAGCAGGCATTGTAGAATTGAAGTCTTTGTGGGATTTTCATATTCCTTTGAAACTTTACATGTCAGAACCTAAAATTCAATGTGACTAAAGAAGGCAAGTTTCTACCAATGTTCTCGTTATTATTACAGGACCTTATAAAACACTGAACATTGCATTCCAAACATTCTCCCCTAAACGCTATCCCTAAATGCTATGGAACTAAATTCAAGTGGTCTCAGCCCCCAACAAAATAGTAGCCATACTCTGGTAAGCAAACACTCACATTGTCCCCAGAAAGTTCTGTAAATGCTATGTAACTACTGAAGGGGCAAATAAGTAAAAAAAACGATCATTAATGGTACCAAAGTAATGAAAAAAATCAACCTCTACCTTCACAGTGACTTAAAACACAAGCACATTAAAAGGACAGATGACATGATAAGGGATATCAAGGGTGGCCAAAGACAGAAAACCACTCATTGGCATTAACTTATTTTGAGTATGGAAACAATCAAACCTCATATTCCTCAAACTCAAATCCTTCAATCGCCACAATACTGGGAACATGGTCAGGAGGGGGGCGGAGCAATCCTTGTGCTTCTTCCCATGTTAGCTTCAATTCAATCATATCCTCTTTTTCAATCCTCAGACGCTTACTCTTGGAACCCAGTGTGCTGCTCTTCCTTTTTCGGATAGAAGATTTTCCTTCAAGAACTTCTTTAGCTATGTAACCTGATTTGTCGACTTTAGACCAAGGACTGTGATCCAATTCAGCCTGGTAGATTCATGAAAAGCTAGGTGACCTTGTGTTAACTAAAAAAAGGCAATGAACCAATTCCACTACCATAAGGTTTGTAATACTAACATCTCCTTTTGTAGAAACACCGTTACCAATCTGACTTGTTTCATTGTCCTGCAAGCATTACACATATTTTTAAATTTATTTTGTTGGATTAAGTGTTAAAGCTAGATACAAACTGAAAGGGCAACATTTGACAAGCAATCTTTGAAGCACATACAATCATCCTTAGGAAACTATGTACCATCATATTTTCAAGTTCTCTCTTGGCTTTCTCAGATTAAATGCCAAAAATGAAACACAAAGAAGTTAGCCAGAAAAGGAAAAAAATGAACTGAAAACTCGCTTCATTATACCTCAACCTTCTTCCTGTAAAATAAAGTTCTATAGAGATATTAACAAGTGACAAACTTCCATATCATCACAAAATTAGATTCATGCGTGAACTTCCAAGTTTTTAAAGGCATGGAAAGTTGCATGCCCAATTTTAAGGTAAATTTAGGCTATGATGGAATGAATTTGGAAGAAAGGGCAGAGTAAATTTAGTACCAAATTAGGACTTAACAAGGTGATATTGGAATATAATATCATTGAACTGGGAGAGGCACCAGCAAGGATTCCAGTCTGGTGTCACCCATATATAATGTGTTGATGATACCTCATTGTATTCATAAACATTATTCTTACAAATTTCCACATAAATTATTGGTTGAGCTCCAGCAAGTATGAATGGATAATATATAAAAAAGGAGCACAGCAATTGCACAAGAACATACCTGATCAGAAGGCGTAGCAGAGGTGGCCTTTCTGAATCCCATAACCAATTTGCCTTCCGGCTCTAATCGACTGAATGTTACTGAGGAAACAGAATCAAGTTTCAGATCCAATATCATATACCCTGAAACTATGATGCTCTAAAGCATAGGAGGATGACACCAAATCACAAGGAAAATGAATTGAATGGCATGAAAGAAGACAGAAAAATATAAAAACCAAGCAGCAGCAGTAGGATGATTGACCAGATCCAAAGCCATGACATTGATAAATCTAGAAGACAGGAATAAATTGGTCCAACAAAACTAGAGAGAACAAAAATGAAGACATGCCATTGCTGCAATTAACAAATTAAGACTCTTCTGAACCATTTTTTTTTGCATAATTTGGTTGCTACCTGTATCGCCTGCTTGCAATTGCATGTTTTGTATGCAAGGAGTAACTCCCTCCAGAACATACATTCTACTATTATTGTTAGGCCAAAACCGAAATTGAAAAATCCACTCTTTCCCTGTAGAATCTTGGACCCTGAGAGGTAGACCTTCAGGCTGTGAGATGGGAGGAAAATAGGCCTGTGTCATGGAAAGCACAACGTTAGTATTGATGAAATTATAGAGTGCCCATACACAAAGGAAGAGAGTTAGATATTAAAACCGTGCAGAACTCTGCAATTAAATTATATATTTGATATATGAGCTACACCATTAATATGGCAGCATAACTATTCTTCAATTAAAAATGTTTCATAGGAGTCAAAACTGCACTTGCACAAAAAACATGAAGGTATTTTAGCACGACAAATTGTATTCAGAAATGTTCTTTCCATACTTCTAAAGTATTTTCAGTAAGTCAGGAAAATCAACAAAAAGAGTTGTGTGGTTCATCACCATTTTTCTTAACCATTGCTCAGATCTTTGATCATTCTTTCTACTTGTGTACATGTGAATACTCTTCAATGCTATATGCAGAATCATCTTTCAACTCACCGTGCTGGGACAACACTCTGAGAGAATATGAGATATGCAAGAACACACAACTCTATAGTGGAACATCCATAGTATATGAAGGTGTGTTATCACAAGCAGTCTTGACAGTAACCACAGTCACACATCAGCATTATTATCCACGAGGACCATGACTTGAAAACTCCTTGGTCCATAAAAAGAAAAATAACACCACAACTGTAAAGCATTGCATAACCAAGAAAAAGAAAATATTTATAGCTGATATAAACTGCTAAGACCAATAAATTTTTCTCTGTTATCACTTTGTCTATTATTTTTTCTCATTTTTCTAAAAAACAGAAATACATTCTTGGTTCCTCCAAAATCCAATATGCAAAGCTCTTAGAATAAAACCGACAAACAAATTGAAAGGTCAAAACTGTGAAGCATGAGTACCAACCTCTGCACATTTTTTCGGCAGCACCAAACGCCCAATTCGTCCAGCATCACTAGCACTCAGCATCTTCTCAAACAAAGGTTTGATCACAGAATTAGAGCTTAAATAAGGTTAAGGTTTCAGGATCCATAATTGCAAAGTGGACTAGAAAGATAAAGTATCACAAACAAAATAGAGGAGAACCATCTTACAGAACCTAACTAATCTTCACAAGTCAGAATATCAATGTGGAGAAGACTAGAAGATTGTAATTTTTAAAATACAAAACTGCATCCAAACAATACGACACAGATCATCTAAAATGATAATTTATTTTTTGATAAATTAAAACATAGAAAAACCATTACTGACATAAAGGATACTTTCCAGAAATCTGGTGTAGCTCTCCATCAGTAAACCTTGGCCAGTACCGAGGAAGTAGCTGGCTTCTTCCACGGGCATCTGTTCTAGGCTTCCCATTGCGTATGTGACCATCAACTGATGAGTCAACTCCATTATGTAAACTCCCATGAAAATGCTTTGTAAATGGAGGTGGAGGGGCTGGCTGTAAAGCATTTACAGAGCCCTCAATTTGACTATTTGATTCACTTAGAGATTTATAAGGTATTGATATTCCAAATTGTTGAGCCGATGCATCCTCCATTAAAGATGATGGTGTTTGTGATTGCTCCTCGCCAATGATTCCTGCAACAAAAAAATTAACATACTGTTGTTTCTATTACATTCCCAAGCATGGCAGCATGAAACCTGCCAAGCCATCATGCACTTCTTTCCTTGAAGCAGAATAATATGTGGGTAAAGGATCTGTACCTGCATTCCCATTCTCAACTATATCCCGTAAGCGAATCCTCAGGTTTCCATTGATAAATTTTTCAGAAAAATCCTCAACTTTCCTTTTCTCCAGGGAAGGGGCAGAAAATGTTTCACCAGTATTAAGCCTGTCAACTTCATAAGGCATCCTTGTTTGCAATTCAGACTGCATAGCAGGCGTAGCAGAAGGATTAAACAAACTGGGTGCTTGACGCCAGGGTACAGGACCAGAACCAGCTAATTGACTCCAACTTTTGACAGAAAGATCTTTGAGTCTCTCAGGGAAAGATGCATGATAAAACAAAGGAGACCAGGCAGGGTTTGATGTCTGGAACGCAGAATATAAAGCAAAAATAAATATATCAAATTTAATTTTGAACAAGGTTATGTACCACATCAGCAGAGGTTGCAGTCAGAAGACTGTGGATTATTCTCCTACAATAGCAAATTTCTAAGGTGCTGGCAGTAATAGAAGGAACATCTTTTGCATTATCCAACTAATGGCGTATGAATCACATATTTGTTACGTGAAACCATCAATGGTCATAATAAAACATAAAATGACGATGATTCAGAAATAAGAGATGAATTTGCCCTTACCAAAACAAAACTTTTCCTTGCACATGCCAGGCATGCAATACCTCCAGCATCCAACAATGTGAATGCTTGAATTGAAACAATACATCCACAATGAACCCTCTGTAATGGAAAAATAAACGTAGATGATTTACACTAAAAGAAGTGGCAGCTGCATACCATCTATTATATAACCCCGAAAGCACAGACAGCATATAAATAAACCAGAAAACAAATCATCTTACCTTCCCACATGACTCACAACACCTCCAACCACTGGCCCTCGAGTGGAAAGCCTCACAGAAACTCCCCTCTTCATAAGCAGAACTAAGTCACAAAAAGTTGGGTCAATTGTAAGTTAATATAGTAATGACATTGCAGACATGAAAATGGATACTTGGGTGAGTATAACTAACATCCCTGTAATTGTCTTGATAAGAGCTGTTTGAAGGTTTGGCCAATTGAATTATTTCCTCTCCTTTACTCTCAAGAGGAGAGGCCAATTCAAGCAACAACAGCAAAAAGAGGAAAAGAAATTCCACTCATAGTAAGCATTTAGGATCTAAACCCAATGACAAGTCATCAATACTTCCGTTCCAGGCCTTCCTAAAACCATAGTCAGAGATTTTAACGGAACCTCACTTACATATCATTCTCTAAAACCATTCTACACAAGAAAACATTGCCACATTTTTCAAAAGTAAAAACAAAGTAGAAGAAAAGGTGGTGAGAAACCAAAGCGTGTCATAATGACTCGTAGAAACTCATTATTCAAAGTCTAAACGGTTACAAAATATACAAAAACTTGAATTTTCTCTGACAGTGTATTAATGGTTTCTTCTCACTTCAACTGTAAACTGGCCACTGCCAATTAGACCAATGACACACCAATATGAACAGCCAAATCAGCTACAATCATTGATTAAAAACTGCATTAAAATCTAACTCCTAAAAAAATCCCATTAACAAATATTTTTTTAGCATTGAATTATTTCCTATCCAATTTACCCAAATTAACCTCCAATTAGTTAGCTCAACATCATAACCACTTACTAAATTTATTAAAACGCAACCACCACCACCACCACTATCCTCTCGAAAATTAACAAAATATAAACAAAAGGTTTAGTACTACTCACGCGCATCGATCACAAAGCTCGGCAAAGTCACCGGAACGGAGCCTCCATCCTTTTCGAGATTTAACGTCCGTACAATCGGAATTGAAACACTTTCTTGACAGTACCGTTGAAGAAGACGAACATGAAGCATTATAATTATTATTTGTAGTAGTAGCAGTTGTTGAAGTAGGAGGAGGAGGAGGAGGAGACGACATTGAAATTTAAAAAAAAAAATCCTTGGAAAGAGAAATTATAAAGGGGAGCTTTGAATGATGATAAACCCTAGAATTTGAAAATTTGTAGGGCTGGATTGATCTATGGAAAAATCAAGGAGTCATAGAGCGAGGGAGGGTTTTGTAGAGAGAGAAAATGGAAACGGGCATGTGTGATTGTGTGTGTGTTTTTGTAGAGAGAGAAAGAGGGAAAGGAATAAAAAAAAAAAGGTGTAGGATTCTGGGTGCTTATATATACGCGCGTGGGGGTGGGATATTATATATCATATAATAAAAAATTATGTAATTGATATCTTGCTACATGATATTTTTAAAATTATTTTTATTTAATAATATTAAAATTATTTTTATATCAAAATATTAAAATACATTAAATAAAATAAATTTTAAAATCAATAACTGATCAAACTTGAAGCATCACTTATAAAGTAGATTAAATGAGTGTTAAGTAATTATTATTTTTTAAAATATTTTTTCTTGTAAATATATTAATTTTTTTATATATATATATA
This sequence comes from Salix caprea, assembly GCA_964035475.1. NCBI lineage: Eukaryota > Viridiplantae > Streptophyta > Magnoliopsida > Malpighiales > Salicaceae > Salix > Salix caprea. Next base: position 2,033,536 of record OZ037745.1, on the reverse strand, counting down.
TAATAATTATTTTTAATACCATCAAATCAAAACAATCCAAAATATTTTTAATAAAAAAACTTTTTATATAAAACATTGTTTGAAACACAATTCTAAATAGTATTCAAGTGTATGTTTGATATTATAGTATATGATATTTTAAAAAAACTATTTAAAAATGTATTAAAATAAATTTTCATATTAGCTCTTTACAATTAATATTTTTTTTATAACAAATATATTTCTAAAACATCTTTCAACAAAGAGTACTATAAACAATAACATGACTCTATCTTTTTTTTTTGGAGTGTTTGATATTGCGTTTCAAAAATATTTTTGAAAATTTTAATTTAATTTAATTTTTATATTTTATTTTAAATTAAAAAAAATATATCATTTTCATATATTTAATGTCAAAAATGAATTTTAATATATTTTTAAACAAAAACAATCTTAAAATCAACTGCATTCCTTTTTATCTTTCTTAGGCAAACAAACAAGGTTGTCGTGTGACTGACTGGGGATAGGATTTGAACAAAAAGACCCGGTGCGGGCGAGTAATGGTCTAATGCTGTACGTGAGAGAATAGCATTGGGATACTGTCATGATTATTAAATGCATGGCCCGCCGGCGAGAGTCATGCAACGCAATTCACGTCATGCATAAGTTTTTATAACACTCACGCGCTTTTGTTTTGCTCCTTTTTCTGTTCCCTTCGATTTCGGAGTTGAATTCAATTCAAAGTTCAAACGAGGAAGGAAGCGAAAGTGAATTTGAGGGTGTGTAGTATAAGGAAAATATAGAATAATGATAAATATATTTAGTTTTTTTAATTCTTTTATCTTATTGATTCTCAAATATTTTTTATGGCACACACATGTATATATCAGTATTTAAAAAAAAATTAAATATCTTTTAAGAACGTGATTGTATTGAAAGTTTATTCTTTCATTTTATCAAATTAATATAGAAATTATTATACAACTATAAATTAATTTTAGAAAATAGGAAAGTAGAGAGTCCAAAATGTTTTACATCACACCACAACTTAAATATGACTTACATGTGATGTTACAATCTGAAATGGTACGAGGTAGTAAATGCAAAGTTTATGAAAATTAAAAATCTGCCCAAAGTTTTTGGAGCACTCAAGGATCTGCAAAAAAAAGCATCGCACATTCATCACTGCCTCGTTAGGTGGGCGATTACAATAAATAAAAGGGTTCACAGATGCTGGCACAGGGAATGAATATGAAGCTTTCACACGTTATTGATGGGTGGAGATCATCAGCAAGCAAGGACATGTTTTATTTTACATTTTTAAAAAATATATTCCTCGTAATTAAATTTTATGATTTTAAAAATTTAATCCATAAAGCACTACACGGTCGATCGATGACGTTGGAAAAACTCAGAATAGGAGACAAAAGATGCCAAACAAATTACGACAAAGTAAGCTTAGGATATATTAACCTTGACATTAATAAATAGTAGTCCACTAAAATGGAGATATTAAATATTGAACTGATCTCGGTCACATCTAACAATGTTGTTTCTGTGTTTTTTCATTTTCCTAGGAGATAGCTAAAAAAGCTTGCAGTGCAATCAAGGACTGATGATGAGAGGTGACGGGCTGCCACGTGTATGATTCTTAACATTTTCAACTTGATATATATATATATATAAATTAAACATGGAAGATAAGCTCTCGAATATTATAAGGGCAAGCTTACTACATCATGCGAGGAATTAGAATATTAGGGTTTTTTTTCTCCTTTGGTTATTGACGATGATGAGGTGAGAGATGCACCAAGTTTGGATTAAATTTAAAAATCTACAGTTGCTTTAAAATGACATTTGACGTAAAACAAACAGAGTAACTACTGGATCACGGCATCTACGTACTAAGATATCCCATGAAATTAAAGTTTGATTTAATATTTTTTCCGCTTGTTTTAATCCTTGATCTCCAACAATATATGATTAGAAAAAACAAGAAATATATACTATTATAAATATAAATGTAACACTGTGATAGGATGGACTCTAATCAATAAAAAAAATTACATGACATCACGTAAATATCCAAAATTATTCACAGATATTCAATTGCTTGTAAATATCAAACTTGATAGCTACTCGGCCATTCCCCGCCCTCTGCGTGGCGAGGGATAGTTGGAAAACTTATTAATATAAAAAAGAAAAAACGACGTGCAGTACACCACGTCAACATCCATATTCATATTTATATGGAGCCGGCGTCGGTTTAGGTATAGAGTGTGATCGGAAAAAAAGTGTGCTGAGAGGTCACCACTCCCAGTCTCTAATATTTTTAATATATATATATAAATTAATTTTTTTGTAGTATTTTCTTATTAATATGTTAATGTTAAAATATAAAAAAAATCATATATTTTCATATTTTGAAAAAAAAACATTCATCACACTCTTAAACAAAAGCACTTTATTTCTTTAAAATCCCCTTCGTGGTCCCAAGACTCCCAACATGCTCATGTCCCATGTTTATGCACATGAAGATGGGTGGGGCTTGCGTTCATGCTTTCCTATCATCATTGCATTAATTAATGAAATATATATATATATATATATATGAAATATATATATATATATATATATATATATATATATATATATATATATATATATTTCTTTTTGGTGTTTGAGAGAGAGTAACTATTTCGGTTGCGGCCCAAGTTATTTGTTAAAGAGTTTTTTATTTAAAAATGTAGTAAAATAATATATTTTTTATTTTTTTAAAATATTTTTTAACATAAAATAATCTAAAAAAATAAATTTAAAATAAAAAAATATTTTTTTTTTATTCTTTTACATGTGTTTTTAAAACACAATAAACAGCGTGGTAGAGGTTAAGCATGTCATGAGGGTATTTCTAAAAAACCCAAAAGTTTTCTTCTTCTTCTAAACTGGTCATCCAGCTATTATCGATGAGAGGTTTTTTACCAACGACCCTTTCTTTTTACATGTATATAGTTATATTTTTAAATTATTTTTATTATTATTTTGTTTATGGATCTAGAATTTGTATTTAGATTAATGTGCTGTTTGTTATTGTTTTTATTTATTTGAATGAACGCGTAGAAGCTGTTGTTAGCCGAGTGCAAAAAATTAAATTAATAAATTGTTTTGGTATTTCAATAAAAGAATCTGATAGTGTGACTCGTTTCCTAGAATTAAAAATCACTCAAACTTATCTATACACGTGACATGTAATTATTTTCTATATATACAGTCAAGATTTGAGAATTTCATATGATATTATTTGTGGTCCAAGTCATCGGAATAATCAATTATTACTTGAAAATCATCTTGCAATATTATTGCTGTTGTCGATTACTTTTCCAAACATAAAGTAATCTATCTAGACGTATGAAAAAAAGCGATTTATTTGTGTTTAATATATTCAGTATTAATGAAACTGGTATTTTATTTTCTTAACGTGTTTCGGTTATGATTTTAAGGATAAAACAGTTATGACATTAATTATAAATAATAATTAATTCATTCAATTAATGCTTAACGAAATGAATATGAATCGATAACTGATGATCGGACAATTATAGCTATATATGGTTATTCAAAATCTATAGCTGTTAGTTAATTATTATGAATATGGTTCTTGATTTTATTTAATCATGAATACATTTATAACTAAAATCCTAACAATAATTAAATCAATAACCTTAAAAGGGAAAGGAAAGAAGAAGAAAACGACGGAGGGACACGTTTAATAATGCTATCAACGACAACCTTAATGCCTGTATTAATAACCGAGCCGACATGTTTATGCACATCCACATTTAGGTATGGTACTTGCATGATCTGCACGCTACTTGCAAGACTCTTGTGTACTTTTTTCTATTAATTAATACAGTTATTGTCGAGAATGTGTTTTAGAGTGGTGATAAATATTGTTTTTTAATTATTTTTATTTAAAAATATATTTTAAAAATTTTAATTCTTGATATCATTGTATTTAAAATATAAAAAAACATAAATGATGATCCTATTTTCATTTTTACAAGCGCAAATGTGGTGAATCCTTTTGGGCCACCACTATTAGAGTGAATTTTGTAGGTACTAAAAATACTTTTGGTTATAGTTAACGTTATACTATCCTTGAACAAAACTTTTATCCAATTACATTGTTGTTTGATAATTTTTCAAGTTATAATTAAAATTATCTCGTTAAAATCTCTATAATGATATTAAAGTATGCTGAAAATAGAATCCTAATGTGTTCTTAACGACCCATTATTTCTCCTGCTCCCACTCTCTTTGCTACCACGTTAACTTGAATCTTATTTTGAAATAAAACTATTCTCTAATAGCAGTGTGTATAGCTGCTATAACGATTGTGTTTAAATTATGTTATTTTTTACAAAAATTTGATAACCTATGATTTGTTCTAAATTTTTTTTATCAAACTATATTAGAATGATAAAATACCCCAAACTAAACATTACATTCTTTATAAACAGGGAATACAAACAAGTCAATACTTCAGTTGAAAAACCATTAATGTACATATGGGGTAAAAATAAAGTAAATCTTTTTTATTATACATGTTTACATGTTCTACATGTACTATGGTTCTTCGAAATAAAATCATGGTCAAACTATCATAATTTAGTGCATGTTTGAGAGTGTGGTTGATGATATTTTTGAAAGTGTTTTTTTGTTTAGAAATGTATCAAAATAATATTTTTTTGTTTTCTTAAAAATTATTTTTGACAACAGCACATGAAAATGATATAAAAACATAAAAAATATTTAATTTAAAATACAAAATAAAAATATTTTATTTTTATTTTTTTAAATACTTTTAAAATACAATATTTGAGTTTATAGCCTCGGGGATTGTCTTGAAACTTTATTTCAATATGAAACGATGGATTGTCTTGCAAATCAAGTCATCACACATAATATTTGCTAGAGTTTTAATCACTTGGGATCCAGATAAAAGGTCTCAAGAATTTACCATTCGATGTCTGAAAAAAGATTCAGGTTCTGTTGATAAATAGTTTTTACAAATTCATGTAAATTGATTTTCATTTTCTTAGTTATAAAAGAACAAAATAAGTAAAGATTAATGAATTTTGATATGAACAATTCTATAATTTATCCCTTGTCATTTATTATACCTTAAACTACACCTTTCTTTAAAATAATTTTTTTATAAATAAAAAAGTCATCTAGTTTATAAACCTCGGATTATCTCCAAGAATTAAAAAGATATTCATTCATGCCAGGCTTTAATTTAAACACATGAAAATTGTTTTTATAAAAAAATCCGTTTCACACAAGAAAAAATAATTTTAGGTCATTAGACCTTATGTTTTTCCTAGACGACACACAACAGAAAATAAAACGGACCTATTATTTTCCCTATCAAGAGAGCTATTCTAATTCAATTTGTTCAAAAAATTGTAAAATAAAACGCAGAGCTGCCAAGATGCCGATATAAAGGAGGAGCCCAATGGGCTGAGAAGGCCCAGCACAACAATATACAAAACCCGACCTCTAACCCGCGGACCTGTTTGCTGAACCTCAAGCTCGCTCGCTCTGCAAATTCTAAACCCTACCTGGACCAGAGAGAATCACCAGGAAATTAGTTTTGAAGCTACCATGGGAGCTGAAATTGAGGACAATGGAGCAATACAGATACCGCCCACCCGAGCCGGGCACATAAAGAAACGAGCTCTCAAGAACAAAGCTGTATCTGTCTCTTTTAACGAGAAAGATCTCAAGTACTATATACAGTGTTTCTTGTTTTTGCTTTTACTCTGCTTTTGTTGTGGTAATAATTTGAGATGAACTTGGTTTGTTGATTTGATTAGTGAAATGTGTTTTCTGGGTTTTTGATTTTGTTAAGGGATTATGTTACCGGGTTTCATAAGAGGAAGAAGAAGAGAAGAAAGGAAGCAGTTAAACAACAAGAGGAGAAGTTAAGGATCAAGCGAATAGTAGCGCGCAAACAGGTTTGTAAAAAGGTTCATATTGGTTGCTCTTTGTTTTTTGATGATAGTGAGTTGAATTGATGGCATGGTTAGACAAAATGAATGAATGGTCTTGGTTTGAAGGTGATGGTATTGGTCATGTGACAATCTGCTTGTTTCTGTAGGAGATAAATGGTTTGTTTTTTGTTAGATTGGGTGGAAATTTGTTGCTAAATTATTGTTAGGACGCATGGGCTAATTCCTGAGTGCCCGTATGAGAGCTGGAGAACAAGTTGTTTCTTTAGGCTACAGTTTAGATATAGTTTTCTGAGAACGAGAATAATAAATAATGATGCGATTGAAGGGTTATCCATGATGTTTCTTCTTTCAAATTTGGGGAGTTTCTAACATGTCAGAAAACCAAGCCCGGTCACTGGTGACCTGCATTCATGGTCAAGCTGATATATAAACAATTACTTCTTTGAAACTATGCTATAGTTCAGATAGGGAGCTGAAGTTCTTTATTTGTATAGTGTACGGATATCACTATTCTGTTATTTTTGCACGCTTTCAGTTCCACAATCACCACAGCTCACCAAACTAACGTTTCCCTATTCTTCATGAAGATTAATGAGAAAATTTTCTATTAGGCGCCCATGAAATAGTAAGAACAAACAAAACTCTGACCCTCTTGCAATGTGAAAGAGGAGAAAATTTATCAATCTGGTAGCCAACACCATTGAGGATGATATAATCCTATTTTGCTTTATGTTCCATGGAGTAGTAAATGCTGAAGGATTCTTCTGTTCCTTGCATACCCTTGTATAATTAAGCTGAACGACAGCTTTGACTGCCGTGTTTCAATTAGCATTTCATCCTAATCCCGAGCCACCAGACTTTAACAAAATGATTTGCCACCATTCCACTCATCAAATGCACCAAATCAGCACATCGTAAAAGCTCAATCCAAATGCCCCTCTTCCATTGCATTGCTACTGTCACCTTTCTGGGGACAGGGATGGGTGCATATGGGCTTATGACCTGAGGGGTAGTTGGGAACTTCATTTCATGAGTTTTTGCTGTCCTGACTTTGCCACCTCACTTCTATGTAGAGAAAACTGGAAAAAGAACTTGCTTTACATGGAGGAGCTCCACCAGCCACTAATGAAAGTGACGACTATGAAGAGGATCATGAAGAAAGTGAGCCAATTCCATCAGTAAACGGTATTTTCATTAACTGCCAGCTTATGTTAAGATATAAGCACGCTGCTTTGGAAACATATTAATTTACTAAGCCTAGTGATTAGTTGCATGCATCTCCAGATTTAATCTCCATCTGGGGCTAACTTATCTTTTACCAGGGTTAATCTTGGTTTATAGAAATGGTCGGTAACCAAATGGATTGACAATCACTCCCCTTGATGATGTTTCAATTTTTGCAATTAGCTTGGTCCCCCTTGATCAATGCACATGGCCAATTCAAAGCAATGATAGAAAGTGAATCATTTAGTTGAGATTATTTCTAAGCATATAATATGTTTAGAGTGCATGCACAGCAGGAACACCTTTTCACTTCACCATCTCTAAATTTTGGTTTGGGTTTTGTTTGTTGCAAAAGGGACAACAAAGTACGACAATGGGGACATGCATGTCACTGTAACAACTATTGAAATTTCACGTGAAGATAAAGATGGTCCAAGTGAAAAGACACAAGCAGCAGTGCCAAGGCTGATTGAAGCTGATAAAACGCACAAGTTATCCGTGAGCAAAAAGAAATCATTCAAGAAAGTTTCGAAACACAAATCACGGTCAAAGCCACAAAACAAAAGGGATAAAAAGAAGGGAAAGACAAAGAACAAGCGATAGTTTACAGCTGATCTTCTTGCCATACGAAGCATGGGATCAAACTGTGTTTTCTTCTGTTGCAATACATTGCTTAACAAAGGCTAGTTGCCGAGACATTTATGCTAGGCCACGTAGAAAACTGGTTCGTTTCAGCGTTTTATATTATTAAAGCAATATAGTTGATGATATTTTCTCTACTTACAATTTACTGGCTTTATCAATGATTCCAGATTGATATTTTCACAGTTTTTGGGTGCAAGTTCTATCATGGGAGAATCCTTCCTCCATGACCTCTGTTTGTACTCAAACGTTAATGGCAAACAAGAATGATGGTATGGGCATTACATCTGTTCTTGTGCAATTCCCTGTCGGTGGTTATACCTGTGTTGTCACATTATTCGAATTGTGCCGTACGACTTCGGGCTAGGATTGAGAAAGTTTGCCCTTGTAGCGATATTAGCTGTGAATTGAGACATCTTGACTGCAAAGTTACACTGAGAGGGACATTTCTCTCTCTTTTCTCAATCAGTACTGACCACTGATCAATTAAGAGGTTATAATGGACACCATGACATGGGCATTTAAAGATGATTTTGAAAAAAAATAAAATTTGTTATTTTTATTTTTTATATTAAATTATTTTTTATTGATTTTTTAAATTATTTTTATATGTTGATTTTAAAAAATAATTTTTAAAAAATAAAAAAAATATTATTTTGATTTATCTTTGAATAAAAATAACTTTCAAAAGCAATTTCAAACTATACCTTCAACCATGTACTAAGACTATTGACGATTAAAATTAATTTAAAAAAAAATGATTTATTTTATATATTAGTTTATTTTAATATTTTTTAATTATTTTGATGTGTTGATATTAAAAATAATTTTAAAAAATAAAAAAATATTATTCTAATACGAACAAAAAATATTTTAAAAAATAATTTCAATTATCTATTTATTTATGTTGAATAGTTGCATTTATTTTTGGTTTAATTCAATATAAATATACGACAGAAACTCGACGTGCTCAAGAACATATTACAAAATACTTTCCCAGCCTCTTTTATTTTTCCTCTTTTACATGACAACTTGGACCAAAGAGGCATAACCACATAATTATGTCTGCAATTTATCCTGAAATAGATATTGATTTGAGGTAATTTAAATGGATGATTTTTTTAGCTATTTCACTCAATAAATAGATAATAAATAAAATAAATATTAACAAACTCAATCCAAAATCTAATTGTTAATGTATACAAGAACTCGTGTTGTCTTTGCTAGTATCAACCCTTTTACAACAAATAAAAAAAAAAAGGAAAAAATCAAATTGACAACACTTTCTTGTTAAAGCCTATTTATTTTCTTTCATGTTTCAAAAATATTTTTAAATAAATAATTTATTTTTACTTTTTTCAATTGTTTTTTTTTTATGTTTTAGATTATTTTAATATATTGATATCTAAAATTAATTTTAAAAAATAAAAAAATTATTTTAATATATTATTAACTAAAAAAATATTTAAAATTAATCAATTAATAATAACAGGGATGAATTGAGTCCATGAATTATGGTCATTGGATTATTAAGATGATTAGATTTTGGAGCACAGAATTGCCTTATCTCCAACAGTACACTTATCCAACGGCTTTTAACCAACCAAGCCCTAAAATCCAACGGCTAGTAACAGCATCCCACAACGATAACTTATCACCACACCCACGACAAAAAAGGAAAAGCAATCACGTGGCAAAACTCCATAATTGAAAATTTTAAATTCAAAAGATTCCCAAGACAAAAAAAAAGCTCATCAAATCAACGGTTCAGATTAGCCAATAATGATTCCCATGAAAATAAAAAAAAACCAACAGCCAACTCACCAATCTCAACAAAGAAACATAAACACGCGCACCAAATAAGGCGGGGGCTCTCCGCAAAAGAGATTCGCCCTGTCCACAACAATGCTGACTTGTCAATTTGAAGCCAAACTACTCACATGGCCTTAACTAAATCTAATGCTTCAACTTAGTTTCTAAGTTTTTATTTTCACAATTGTACCCTTATCTTTTCATGAGTGTTTTTTTATTGATTAGAAAATAGAAAAAAGTAAAGGAAAAGGATAAATCCAGAAGATTCGTAAGATTTACCTTTTTTCTATTTTTTATATATATTTAGAACAAATCCACAAAACAAAACAAAACAAAAATCTCTTATAACCATAATATCCAATTGAAAAAGGTAAATTAAATTGAATATGAAAACTTAAATGAACCATTTTTTTTATCCATATTTAATTTAAATATATATTGTTTTCATTAAAATGTAAGAAAATTATCCCTTTTCACTATTATCAATGAGAAAACACATTGAATTTTTCTGTTATTAGTATAAAAGAGAGGCATGAACCTATATATTTTGTGAAAAAAGAGAAAATATCAATATAAATAGCAATTAGACTACAAACTCATTAATTACATGCTCTTAAGAATTCTACAACGTTAATTTTGTATAAAGAACAATAGAATGAGAGCGTTGGAACATGTGAATTTCATTGTTCAAGTAAAATAATATATATAAAGGGTAAAATCGTTGAAAAAAGAACCTAGAGAGTTGAAGTTGAAATTGCATCATAGTTTGAGGACACGTAGAGACTTTGGCAATGAAGGAAAAAAGAACAAAACCAAACCGTACTAAACACTTCCCCGTCACGCACTGTTCAACGAAAATTCGCAGACACTTCCAGGAAACTTCAAAGATTCGACCCTAAACGAAAAAAATCAGAATTTTCTATCAAACTCGTCATATTTCACTTTCCCGCTCCCTTTCTATTCCATCTTTACTCTCTATAGTAAGCAAAAGCTTTGTGGGGCTTCCGTTATTCTCTCTTTTTCACAGAATACAAAAACAAATCTCTGATTGGCAAAGGTAGTTTCTTGCTGGTTGTAAGTAGTAAAGGAGGAGGTGGGTGTTGGTGAAGATGCAAACCAGGTATGTGGAGAGATCGAATAATATGGCGGCGGCGAGAGAGAAGAGAGGACTTGATTCAAGCTCTGGTGATGATGAAGGCCATCAGCCTGATAGAAAAAGGCCTGCTTTAGCTAGGTAAGCAACGTAGCTTCTTCTTTTATTTTATTTTTTAATTTCGTTTTTGTAAGTGAGATTTATAATACATTTGCTATGATTTTTGTATTAAGTTTCAGTTGCGAATTGTTTAGTTAATGGCAGCTATAAATCTCTTACTTTTGGTCTTTAAGTCAAAGGAGCCATTGCTTCTAGGAACTTACACAATCTAGAAAATATCAATATATATATATATATATATATTGGTATTTCTTTCCTTGGTATTAGTATTTGCATGCCTTTCGTAAACAAGTGGTTTAAATTTGTACGAGGGGAATGAAATGAAGGTAGTTTAATTAAGCGTGTTGTTGGGTTGATTGGTTGAAACTTGATAGCCAAGTTGATATTTGCCTCAAAGGTTTTGAATGTTCCTGCAGTGTAATTGTTGAAGCTCTCAAGGTGGATAGTTTGCAGAAGCTATGCTCATCGTTGGAGCCTATTCTTCGGCGAGTTGTAAGATTTTGTTCCTCTTTTTTTTTAACCACCTTTGAAGGATTCAGGATGTTGCATGGCTCTCTCTCTCTCTCTCTCTGTTTTTTTTTTTTTTTCGTATTTTCTATACGAGAATTCCTTAGTTTTTAATGCGTTCAATGAAAACAGGTTAGCGAGGAAGTAGAGCGAGCTTTAGCAAAACTGGCCCCTTCCAAACTTACTGTACGGTGAGCGATGGTTTTATGTCCCTCTTCTTGTTAAATTAAGGTTCAATTAGCACCCTTTCCCTCTTCAACCCCTTCAACATGTCGGTGCAAGAATATTTAGAGGGCAGGTTGGAATATTTAGAGGGCAGTCTTCATATTCTAATGGTTGAGATAATGCAGGTCTTCTCCTAAACATATAGAAGGGCCTGGTGGAGGAAACTTGCAACTGCAATTCAGGTCCAGGTTGTCCCTCCCTCTCTTTACTGGCGGGAAAGTAGAAGGGGAGCAGGGTGCTGCTATTCATATTGTGTTGATCGATGGAAATACAGGCCGAGTTGTCACCTCCGGTCCAGAATCTTCTGTAAGACTAGATGTTATTGTGCTTGAAGGTGATTTCAACAATGAAGATGACGATAATTGGACTCAGGAGGAATTTGAGTCTCATGTGGTTAAAGAACGGGAGGGAAAGAGACCACTTCTAACTGGGGATTTGCAAGTGACACTGAAAGAAGGAGTTGGAACGCTAGGCGAGCTGACATTTACCGACAACTCAAGCTGGATAAGGAGCAGGAAGTTCAGGCTAGGGCTTAAGGTTGTCTCAGGCTGTTGTGAAGGCATTCGTGTTCGTGAAGCAAAAACAGATGCCTTCACTGTTAAGGATCACCGAGGAGAATGTGAGCTCATAATTAGAACCAGAACTTTGTATTTATTTGTGTGCACGCGTGTAATGTGGTGCGTGCTTGTGTTATTCTTTCTATAAGATGCTAAATCTGAAATTTTTTGCCTTGCAGTGTACAAGAAGCACTATCCACCAGCATTAACCGATGAGGTTTGGAGATTGGAAAAGATTGGAAAAGATGGGTCATTTCACAAGAGGCTGAACAAAGCTGGAATATATTCAGTTGAAGACTTCCTCCGCCTAGTAGCTAGAGACTCGCAGAGGTTGCGAACTGTAAGTAAGCTGTTTGGTTTTCAAATTATGTTTCAAATTCAAATGTTGTTTATACTCATTCTTCTGCTCCATTTACTCTAGATTCTTGGAAGTGGCATGTCAAATAAAATGTGGGATGTTCTTGTTGAGCATGCAAAGACATGTGTTCTGAGTGGGAAACTTTATATCTACTATCCCGAGGATGAGAAAAATGTTGGCGTTGTTTTCAACAATATCTATGAGTTGAGTGGTTTAATTGCCAATGGACAGTACTACTCAGCCGACTCTCTTTCTGACAATCAGAAGGTAAGAAATCTAGGATTATTGATCAGCTAGTTCCATATTGCTGGGTTTTTGGTTGCACCCCCCATGCATTTGAATGAAATTTGATTTTCTTTTCATTCGAAATGCCAGGAAAAAGAAAAGAACTAAGATGACCGCTTAGAAACTTTTGAATGGTTTGGTTCTTGCAGGTCTATGTTGACAGCTTGGTGAAGAAGGCTTATGATAATTGGGTGCATGTTATAGAGTATGATGGCCAATCCCTTCTAGACTTCAAGCAGAATCAGGGAATAGATGCTTTACAAAACGAGGTTCCATCTGCTCAACAAGAGTTTTTGAACTCCTATGATCATCAAGTTACTTTACCAACCATACCAGTTCCAGTCCCTTCAGAGCAGCCTGTAATGAACTCAGGTCTAACTGTTGGAGGTATGCCTTTGAAGCTCCAAACAATCATAAAACAACTGATTATCTCAGAAAGTAAACTTAAGTGATTGCTAGAATGCTAGGCTGTGTTTAATATGTAAATTGTGTTTATGCTGCATGTTTAAGCCACCAGGTAGGGTTTCTTTCACTGAAGTCCTGTTTGTTTAGATCCTTTTTATTTCCTTGTTAGTACCGAGTTACTTCATATAATTGGCTGCTGATTCTGTGAATGTTCTCACATCCTCTTCCTTCTCTCTCTAGGTTATAATGATGATATGGCTGCCAGCTTCTCAATGCATCAACAGAATGGAAATCTCAGCACACCCTTTCAATTTGATGGCAATTCATTACATTCACAGAATCCCCTGGTCCATACTTCACAGCAAATCCAGGTTCCGGGAACTGACAATTTACTTGTTCTTGCCCCTCCACAGACCTGCACATCAGGCTTTCAGAGTTTTGGCATTTCAAATCTTAATTCACACAACGGAACTGAGGACTTCTTCTCAGAAGAGGAGATTCGTACGAGAAGTCATGAGATGCTCGAAAACGACGATATGCAGCATCTTCTTCGCATATTCAACATGGGAGGCCAGGGTCTCTCCTCCTTTAATGCCCCTGAAGATGGGTACCCTTTCTCGTCAACAAACATACCTGCCGCATCTCCAAATTACTGCTTTGGTGATGATCCATCTCCCTCATCAGGCAAAGCTGTTGTCGGATGGCTCAAGCTCAAGGCAGCCCTGAGATGGGGCATCTTTGTCAGGAAGAAGGCTGCGGAGAGGCGAGCACAGCTCGTTGAGTTGGATGATTCTTAGATAGCCCATATGGCAATGTTGATCTGGTCTGGGTGTTAACAGGCTCCCCCCCCCCCAATTCCTAACTCACTCGAGCAGACGCTGTTGTTTTGCCTCATAATATTGTGCAGGCTCTTCTGTTCAAGGTTCTGCTGCTCTTAGACATTAATCTAGATGTCCAAGGATCAACTTCCTCCATCAACAGCTGTTCTGCAGTTGTCTTCTCCCCTTAATGAAGTTGCTTCTCTTCCAGTTCCAGCACTCTAACGGTAGTGAATTCTGACGGTTGACTGAGTTGAGCTGTTTCTGCTGACCATCCATTCCCGAAGCTGGACTGATCAGCACGGGCGCATCTCGGTTTCTGCCAGGAAGTAGATAAAATAGTAATGTCTTAATTGCATCACCTTCGTGCATGGCTAGTAGGTCCTGTCTTAGTGTGCTTTGTTTGTACATGGTCAACAAAAACGAGCGGCCAACTTAACTTTTGTTGTTCCTTAGTAACATTAAAATAAATGTTAGCACCAGTGATGAAGTTGGCCAGATAAAAAACCTCGGTTCAGGCAGCCTGAAACTCTGCGTTTTTTTTGTGAATTGACGAACAGTCTTCACGTAATGAAATAATCTTGATATATGGTTGGATTATCATTGGCTAATATATGATTGCGACTTTGTTTATTGCCACATTTGCCACAGAGCGCTGGCCAATACCAAGGAATAGTTACGTGAAAACATTCGGTGGCAAGAGGATAGCATTCCAGTTGCAGAGAACAAAAACAATGGTCAGACAAATGTCAAAGGATTAGGTTACTTGTTTTCAAACATGGAGGACTGATTTACAACACTGTCAACAGATCAGGGACTAAAAAATAACTCACTGAAAAGCCCTGTCTGGCCAGTTGCATCACCGTTTTGTTGTTTGTTGATTTGTTTTGTTTGAAATAATTTTTTTTATGATTTTGAATAGTTATTAAATGTTAATATAAAAAATAAAAAAATATTTTTTATGTATTTACAAATAAAAAATAATTTGAAAATCAACTTCTATACCACTGTTACAATCACCTCCTAAGTGGAATAACATCTTTTTCTAAAAAATAATTCAGAGAACATCATCTATTTTTATAGGAAAATATAAATTTCTATAACCAGAATATATTTTTTTTATTAACAAAATTTAAAACTATTGAACTTACAAATTGTCAGTTCCTGGAGCCTGGATTTTCTGTGAAGTATTGACCAGAAGATTCTGTAAAGTAACCTTATATGATCATACTGTTAAGAATATATAATATATAGGGTAGGAATTTATTATTCAATTAACAGTAGAATAGTCTATTGTTTTAGTCTATGTATAATTCTTTTATATTTAAATTAAGTTAAACATGTATTTCACATTATTATTATTATTATTATTATTATTATGAAACTCTAGCCTCATTTACTTGATTCTCTCTTTAGGTATTATGAATAGCTTAACACATGTGAGTTCAAACACCCTAGTTTGCAAGATGGAACATCATTTTGAGAAGCAATTACACCCTGATTCTGCTTGAGGTCTGGAAGGGATTTGCCATCGTACTCTATAACATGCATCCAATTATCATATGCCCTCTTCACCAAGCTGTCCACATAGAAGGACCAAACCATCCACAGATTACTAAGTGTTCATTATTGTTCTTTTCTTTTTCGTGGTTTTCAGATGAAATGAAAACCAAATTTCATTCAAATGCATGGTGCGTGCAACAAAAAACCCAACAATATGCAACGAGCTAATCAATAATCCTGGATTTTTTACCTTCTGATTGTCAGGAA
Organism: Salix caprea; assembly: GCA_964035475.1. Taxonomy (NCBI): domain Eukaryota; kingdom Viridiplantae; phylum Streptophyta; class Magnoliopsida; order Malpighiales; family Salicaceae; genus Salix; species Salix caprea. The sequence goes on along the minus strand of OZ037745.1, from coordinate 2,017,724 downwards.
GAGAGTCATCTGAGTAGAACTCTCTGTTTCAATCTTCTCCAATCTCGAAACCTCATCATTCAATACAGTAAAGGCATCTGTTTTTGCTTCACGAATGCGAAAGCCTTCACAATAGCCAGAGGCAACCTCCAGCCCAAGACTGAACTTCCTGCTCCTTATTCAGCTTGAGTTAAGGAATGATATATTTTGAATTTAATTGCCTCGACCTCAATTTTTAATTTAGGAGTGGTGGTTGTTTTGGAGATACTTGGGAGGGAGAGGAGTGACGAATGGGAAAAATGAGACCAACAGAGGAAGACGACGAGGCGTTTTTTTTTTTTATTATTATTAAAAAAACATTATACATAAATGAAGAAAAAACAAAAACGTTTAGCGCCGTTGCCGGGGATCGAACCCGGGTCACCCGCGTGACAGGCGGGAATACTTACCACTATACTACAACGACCTTGATGATGTTTCATTCTAATAATATATACATATATACTTCTAAGAAAAGTATATTTCACCAACATGTACTCCTAAGAAAAGGATTTTTTTTTTCTTCTAAAAATTTAAGAGGCAATAAATTTAAATAAATAGGAATTACAAAGCAATCCTAAAAACAATAAGGGTTTTAAAGTGAATATACATGACAGTATTGTATTTAACCATAAAAGATAATTTAACATAAAATCAATAGTTTTATATCGGTCATGCAAAACAAAAAGATCGACGTAAGTTTTAACTATTTATAGCCAAGTGATTACCAAGTTTTTATCAAGCGTAAATATAGAAGTTTATATATATATATATATATTAGGTAATTAATCCTGAGAGTTTATTTCGATTTTTAGATTGAGCAATAAATCATGAAGATTTATTTAAAAAAACTAAAAAGATTTCACATCGAGCATTGAGCTTGCAAAAACTATATAAATAACTTTAAAAAAAATAAAAATGTTTGGAGCCTCTTGTATTTCACTGGGAGTACTGAGATTTATCGTATATTTGGTTGCTGAATCTGAATACTCTCGTTACCCTCTCTAGGCTACGATGATGGTCTGGCTTCCAGATCCTCATTACTTTCACAGAAGGGAAATCTCGACATCTCCTTTCACTTCGATGCCACTTCATTGTCTTGACAGAATCTTCGTGTGAGAATGTGTTTGTACAGTTAGCCAGCAGGTTTCATGCTAATTAGTGTTTTTTGTTTATAAAGGTTGACGAAAACAAAGAGGGTGTCCTAATTTATTTATGTTAGTGCCAGTGAGTGAATTGCCAGATCAAAACCTGAATTCATAGTGAAGAAGCAAGTCTACAAAGTATGAAATCAGATGACTTTGTTCATTGCCATTTGCCAGAGGAGAGTAGGCCTATTCAAAGGAACAGCAATTCGAACAGCAGATTTTCTATTGCAAAGATTAGAATTGATTACCTTGTAGCTGATTGGGAATTCACGCAAAACTGATGCACAGAAATAAATATGAAATAAAATCGAACTCATATAACAGCAGAATTGTTCTTAGCAACAAGGTCTGATAAAATTCACCGAAAGGGGTATAGCGGCTGGGGAGAGAGGCAATCATTCTGTGTCTGGAACTTCTTCATCTTCCTCTAGGATGTATACCAAGGCACGCTTTCTTGCAGCAAAAACACATGCAACACCTCTGGATGCTGTCACGGTAAATTTTGGTAAAAAAAGGTCTCAAGACATTGGTAACGTTATGCTTGATTTACATTTATCAAAGAAAAATGCAACCAAAACAAATGAAAGGTTCTGAAAGAAAGCATTCAAATGCCAGGATTAGATATGTTCATAATTGGATTTTGTTTCTTACCACTGCAAACATAACAGTAATGCATATGCTAATGCACAAATATCACATGTTTAAGCAATAAGCTAAAGTTTCTGTGAAGCCAAAAAGAGACTTGAATACAATTGTATTCCCATTACACCCATCATTCAAATAGTTTTGATTGGCTATTGAAAAAATAAAATTATTTCCTCTTTACTTTTTTGTTTTGATTGGTTCACATATGTAATAAGACATTTATTCTATAATACTTAAAGTCGAAAACTGACTGATTTATAATAGGAAAAGCAGCAATCCTTTTAATGAAAGGATTTGTTCTGTTATATATATATATGTAACATTTTCCATGATGAACAAATATTTAATGGAAGCCATTGTTAAATAATGTTTAATGTTTAATGTAGAAGTTAAAAAAATGAAAAGTAAATGATAGAGAAATCAATAATGTTTAATGACCCTGTGATATATAAATGCTTAAAAGATTATTACTTTATAATTATCAAATTATTTATTATTACTCGATATTGTTAAATATTGTAATAAATATTACTACTTCATCCACAGGAATAAGAGCAACCAAACCAAATCAACGTCAATACCAGAACACTCTGAATATCAAAAGTGTCTTTTATTGAGATTATCAGTGGCGGGATTAATTCATCTGATGTTACCCTTAACAAGTTACCAGCTATTAATGAACTTTAAAAACCAATGGAATGGGGCTGAGAGGAGGGACACTTACCACTAACTGCCAAGGGAGCAATTACAGAGTGAGGAATATTGCGAACTTTTTCGTTCTCCATTTGCAGTTGCACAGCAGAATCCTAATTGTATCATTTCTAAGTGAGAAGTCAATAAAAAAGAAATTTGGAAATACATGGACAAGAAACGTGCAGGGTGTTAGAATTCCTTTATGGAATAAAATTCCTACAAATAATTAATATGATAAGCTAATCAAGATGAAAATTAACCAAGGAAAGCATAACTTTAGAGACAATTAATAAGATGTGATTTATAACTACAAAAGCAATGCCAAAAACATTTAGGCTTGACTCAATTCAATGTATGAGAAGAAGCAACCACGATCTTAAAACAAGTGGGCACTAAGAACTAAGAAGCTTAAGCACAAGACAAAACAGGAGACAGATTTCAAAGACAAGTCAAAACCACGAAGTTTACTTTGCAGTTACTTTGGGATTTCTAAGTGACTTAAGCATAAGATGAACAAATAGGAAATTCCAAATGCATGTCAACTACAAAATTCAGAAATGATGCAACTGAACAAAAATCTGTCTCCATGCCTGTATGCAATCCAGCAGATGCAGACTAAAATAAATTGCACAAGGTACCTTCAGTTGAGACAAGTTCCATGAGTTTAAGTCGGTGGATCTTGAAATAGATATAAATGGAAGCTCACTAGCTTGAACAATCATCATACAAGCATCTCCAGAACTTTCAGATGACGCAGATGCCCCATTTAACAACAAGACAATTTGACTATCCTGGTTTAGACCAAAAAAGTTACACAATATCCCAACAGCAGTGAAAAGAAGAAGACTGCATGCCAAAGAGTCTTAAGGTTTCACCTTATATAATGATAGATCCACACACTCATAACCAGCAGGAACATACAACAGTACAGCTTCCAATGAAGTACAACCATTCTTTGAACTGCTCAAGTCATGCGCAAATCCTCTCATTATACCTATACAGTTTGCAATATCTGAAAATGGCTCATCAGGTACTTGGAAGCATACATAATCAACAAAACTGTGTTGACATGTCTGATGAGATGAAACAGCATGAGAAGCATCCTAAAAAAGGGAAGAAAAAGTTAATATCAAGGTGGCCAATCAAATATATAGCACAAAAGACGTGACTTCAATTGCTTTTAACAAATTGGGAGTAACTTGGAATGGAAAAAACCCTCATGCATTGACAAAAATGATGCATTTTATCATGTGTAATTAGAAGGTTCAATGGAACACAAGTGAAGAAAATTCCCCATGCATTGATGAAAATGTACCTCATAGGATGATATTGACATGGGAATTGCCATAGATACAGATGCTGATGAAGATGAAGATGGAAGAGGAAACAGTGCCAGCAAATCCTCATAAAGCATCTTTCTTGATACGGTAGTAAAGGGCATCAGGAAAGCTTCCTTGAAGCTAAAATTGTAGAAGCCATGAATAAGGCATTTATAACATGAAAAATGGTAAGGCATGATACTCTGCAAAGACATATATAAGCTAATCACTTAATAAAATATAGAAATTTCAAGATAATGTGTGCATGTTCTATACCCTGTTAATAGCAATTCTATTAGTCTAACTGGTGATAAATTGACATGTTCCTCAACAGTCAATGACAGTTACACCATATTCTAGGATTTTCATTCCTCATATATAAGACTTTGAGTTCCAATAAGCCACGTACTGCTGAGCCATGTTAACATCTCCATCAACATAATTTACTATCTAATATGCTACTAGACAGCAAAAGGATAAATAAACATATACCTGTCCTCCATTTGCTGGAATTCTTTAGCCAATGTTCTTTGCAGATATTCACAATCTGAAAATCCCCCAAACTGAACTAATTCCTTAACTCTCTGCATTGTTTCTCTGAAATAAAATTTGCAAACATTAAAAAAAGTGACCTCAGAAGTACATCAACATTTGCAGTCATGCATAAAACCAAACATGTAGACATGCATAATTGAAGTGGAGTATGCATAACTGAGATCTAAGCTCGTTCCAAATGAGATAGTACCAAATATGTAGCTCATAGTTGTTATATTGATGTCTTTAAGAAACATTGGAAATGATTGTTCATAACCTAATATGTTTATGGCTAAATGGGTGTCCCCTCCCCTAAACATTAACTCATTTGAGAATTAGTCCACGACCTCCAATTGAAATCAAATTCTTTTTGAATTTTTTTGTAGGATTCCATCCATGAGATAACAAGATGTTGCATGTTATAGTTTCATCACCACTTGAAAAAAATGTTTTTTGGCCTAATTATATATCTTTTTTCTTTTATCGTACAAAATACCATTTTTAATATCAGACACATGCTGTTTTATAAGCAAAATCCATTATCTCATGGATGGAATCCTACAGAAACTAAAGAAGGATTTGATTACAAAAAGATAGTCCAGGGAGTTCAGATCCACAATTGGAAGTTGATGGACTAGTTCTCAAATGAGTAAAAGTTCAAAGTGGGTGCACCTGTTTAACCTAAATGAATCTCAAAGGAAAAAAAGGGAAAGATTTTCAGTGACCACAAATAGTAAAATAACAACTATGGTTGAATATATAACTTACAAGTCAACTTCAATATCATGACCAACTTCCAGCAACTGCTTAACTGGATCCTGATCGTATAAGAACTTCAAGAATATGACAACAAGTTCACTGCCAAACAGAAAGAAATTCTAAGTGCAAAATTTATGTAAGTTACCAGTTGGAATATGAAAATGCCTCACAAACCTATTGTATGGAAGAAGCTGGTCACTGGGTTCTTGCATAAGCAGCTTTATACATTTAAGAAGCCAATTGAAGAAGTTTGAAAACTGAAGAAGGAAAGGCGTACTATAAGAGTTTTCAACAAAAAGATATCATAATTAATGAAAAGATAATTTTCTCTCTCCTCCCAGTACACTATCAGTTGTCTTCGCAAAAAAAAAAGTACCTCTGTTCATGACACAGATCCCCTTTTATTTCTCCAATTTCAAACAATAATTTGCCTTATTAACAACAGCACCAAAAAAATTCACAAGTAATATTAGTTCCTCAATTACAGTACCTGCTGCTCCACGGTTGAAAGGACCCTCATAAACCGTTCAATCTGCACTAGTATCATACCACATTTTTCTGTTGCGTTGTTAATAAGCATCTCATCCAAACCAATACCATGGTACCGTGCACGCCATCTGGAAAGGCCTCTTAGCTCTCCCATTCTAAATCCAATAATTTCTGCAGCAGGCTGGGAAATGAATATGTAACTTTTAGATTCCACTCAAGCCCCTTAATATATTAGAGTACAGCAAAAAGAAAAAAACTATATCAGGCAAATGGAAATCTAATCACAGAACTTGTGAAAGGAAAAGAGAAAGCATGGGGAATTTGATGGGGACGAAACACGTCACCCCATGTAAACTGGGCAACTAATAAGCGTAAGTTTTTTTTTTAATTTTTTAATTTTGTAATAAACTCAGTTAAATGATAACCTCGGCAAAGACAGACATAAGTCCAAAGATGTTGAAATTCATTGAAAAATGGCCAAATTGCTCTGGTCATCATCTTTGGTGAAGGCATTTGAAGATATAGAAAGCCAAAATCCAAGATAAGACTAACAGAGTTATTTTTCTTCCTTGCTGATAAGTTATCCAATATGAAACGGCCAACGAAAAACCCATACCACTTATCCTCAATCCACTTGATTGAGGAGACTTCAAAGTAGAAACTTCGGATTATTATTGCTTATACAGGCCTACAAGATTCTAAACTTAAGAGAAATTATAGCCTTTCGTGAGTATACAAGTCTTCTTTGATGTGTGGCTTTTTTACAAGCATGGCACTGCCCTTTTTTTGGCCTGTGAACACTGACATGTATGTATTCAGCAAATCAGATTGCATGCCCCGGTCAGTGAATGACTCCAAGGCTTATGAACCCAAATAAATGATGTTCCAACCTTAGGTACTCAGTAAATCAAGTTTTAGCAAAAAACTTGAACCAGATCAACCACTTGAAGAAGGATGAAATACAGCACCTGACCTGTAAATGATCAAGGACAATGCGCTGAAGTTCTTTTGTTGTCCCACAAATGACCTTTAACACACGCTTCACACCCTGTCAATGAAGAAATTAAATATAAAAACCATTAGCCAAAAGCACAATTACAGTCTCCTCTGTTGGCAACAAAAACAAAATCTAGTCAAGGCCGTACCACTTCACCAAGGGAGTTAACTAGAAATTGATGTACAGCTGAACTGGTCCGAGCACCCCCTAAAAGGCTGAGAAATTCCTCTTGTGGAGAGGAGTCCAGTGCTGTATGCAAGAATTACAAGTCAATGAATGTGATAACAATACAGGAGTCATAACCACTAGAGTTAAATCTTGTGTTGTCAAACACATTTACCATGGTCAATAATCAGGGTAGACAGAGAATCAAATTTCTCATGAAATGTGCGCATGGCATCTGACCACTGCTTGCACATAACTGATAAAGAAGCCCTGATAACTTCAGTTAGGTCCTCAATATTGGAAGCTTGTTGAGCCAACTGATGGAGCTCACTTTTCCTGCAATCACAAAGAAAGTGAGAAACTTAACTACAAAGCACATTTTTTAAAACTTCCAGTAACAATATAGGCTAAAAAAACAGATCAAGAGCATCCAGAAAGTGGATTGAAATTGTGAGCACGAATAAAGGAGATAAAATCCCAAGTGCATAGTTTTTTAGGTAACTTGCAACCATCATTATAAGACCGGCCTAACGAGTCAACCACCACTAACCTAGGATAAGACCGGCCTAACAAGTCAACCATCACTAACCTGGGTCAATGGAAAATTCACCCCCCCCCCCCACCCCCCCCCCCCTTTTTTCTTTTTTACTAAAATGACGTTGTTTTGGAAAAAAATCAAATGACACGGGTCAACTCCCAACCTGAGCCTTGGGCCAAGTCGACCCTTAAGTCAGGTCTTATAACTATACCTACAAGTAATCCCAATTCTATGACGAAATTACCTCTTCGAAAATATAGAAGTATCGAGCACTAAGCTATGCATACCCTGCCCGACCATCTGACTTTCTCTCGATTCTGTGTTTTCATTAAGTTCTCCTGAGCACATGACAATCAAACGACAGAGGTCTTTCGACAGAGAAACCTAATCACAATGAACATGTAGAAAGATCATCTTTCTTTTGCACAGAAAATTACTCAACATGTATATTATAGTCCAAAAATTCTGAACTCTTAAAGGGTGTCCAAGATGGAAGATGGGCATACCTTGTAAATGGAAGAATTTGAAATTTGACGAGGGGTCTGCTTATCCATAAAGGGGGTTGGAACTGAAAATCTGTGTATATTCTGCATATAATTTTGCACATATAACAGAAATTACGGGCATGGAAAATAATAATTAAAATGACGAGTTGAGACAATGGACATCATACTGAAAAAAAACAGTTTAATAAGTGATAAATTGACTGGCTTAACCAACAAGAATATTAACCAAATAAAAACAGTTTAATAAGTGATAAACTGACTGGCTTAACCAACAAGAATATTAACCAAATATTGGACCAACAGATGAAATACAAAAACTCGTACGGTAGTTACTCGACTATGAATTTTCATCCGACCAAATTTTTAATAGATAAAGTAAGGGTAATAACTGGGATATAGAAGAAAGGGGGGAAATGTAAAGAGGGGAATGACCAAACAGTTTTAATCATGATAACTGGTTTGTATCAAATCAGGCTTATCATATGGCCCAAGCTGTGTCCCAAGATCCCACATCCAATTACTCATTACCACAAATGACACATCATGAGCCACAGTTCCATAACCCCTCAATCAATTACAAACAATTGAAAAGTTTCTTAGTTAACAAGAGAGTGAATGAACAACAAAGTTCAAATGTTTATTTAAAAAACAGATGAGTATAACTCACAATTTTTCCGATTGGAAATATACCAAATATGCTAAAGCATATGCTTCCATCTTTATCTCCACTACACAGAATATTAAAACGTTGGTACGAAGAGTTTGACAGCTCTCCATATGAATCTTCACTGTCCTCCATGAAGCTAGTATCTCCAGACACTACTCCAGGCATCCGGGGGACCCTTGGAGCAGGAGGAAAGAATCGGGAGGTGCGGTCTTCATATGATGATGAGGTTTTAGAGTCATCCTGAAAACCAAATTTAAATAAGCAATGGAAATGAGAAAAAAAAATGCTCCTGGGGAAGAAATCACAAGCTTAATCTGGGTGAAAAATAGTAAGTTTAATGGCAAACTGGAGAAAAATTTGTTGAGCGATCTTGTGGGACCCACGAGATGAAAGAAAAGGGCGTACTCTAATAAGTTGTCCTTCCTCCTCCCAGTTAAGACACACAACTGCAACGGTATGAGACTTCAAGCTTCTCAACAATTTGCCATTCTGGTCGATATGCATTGCCAAGCATTAGAAACAGCAATAAAAACATTAGTAAAATACCGGCCAGAAAGTTAAATGCCATAACTTATGCTTAAGTGTTATTTAATCAGCACAACAATCAGAATACTTTCTCGCATTCAAACAACGCATGCTAAAAACATGAAGAACAAAAATAATCAATCTCCTCATTCAAGTTTAAAAAGGTTTGACAAAAATATAAACAGAAATTGTAAACAATGAAACTGACCTCAACATCATGTAAAGAAATGGTTCCATCTTCAAGACCAACAGCAATCGCTTTACCATCCGGTCGCCAACACAATGATGTAATGTTCCTTCCTAAGGAAATTCACAAACATTCAGCTTCAAAACACTTGCAGAAGAACTATTGCACAAGATTAACAAAACAAAAACCCTAAAAAAATACAATTAAAGTATTTGGAGGGTAAATAAAGGTAATTACCAGGGGATATAGTCCATAACCGCTGCCAATTGAATCGATGGAGTAAAATCTTGGAGTCCTCAGTTACCATTGCGAGTAAATCCTTTTCAGGATTCCACTCTGCGATTTTAACCTGAGAAGCGACCGGTTTATCAAATTGAAGTTGGAAGGGAAGCACGTGATCGGTCTCGTCGGTTTCCATTGAGAAAAGTAAGCGGTTGAGGGTGAGCTCGTGATCAAGACGGTATCGTTTTTAGAGAGGCTTGCGATGTAGTGGTTTGGAGGAAGTGAAGTGGAAGATAACAGAGACAGAGGTGGGCGGGCTTTTTTGGGGTTTTAACTTTTGATGCAGTAGGATAAATTAAAATTTAAAAAATAGAGATAGAAAACGCCGTTGCCGGGGATCGAACCCGGGTCACCCGCGTGACAGGCGGGAATACTTACCACTATACTACAACGACCTTCTCGGACTTCAATTTAGAAGAAATATTATTATTAATATAAACCTAATGGTTTGATCTGCGGAATCAACATATCCATTTAAGTTTTAATCTGTTAAAAGCCAGAAATAAAATTATTTTAATTAAAAATAAAAAAAATCTTCTTGTCTAGATTGATCTGACCTGAATTTTGAATTGATAAATTATTGAGCTGATATTTAAACTCATATCGAATTAGTTGCTCAAAAATTTAGATATTTCATGCTACCATCCTAAGATTTTCAACAAATTAAAACACTGAACCCAAAATCGTAGAATTCTAATAGTAAATCTTTAGATTTTGTTTCAACTACTTACCCTAATCATTTGACTTGCAGAAGGATTGTGGATTCAGACTCTCGAAGGTGTAAATTGTGTTAGAGTGTTCTTTAGCATGGCACATGATCATCATATATGCATGTTTATTAGTGAATTATTTTTTAAGATTTAACTTTGATTGACAAGTGAATTTTCGAATTATTATCTTAAATTAAAATATGTTTCCCACTCAAACATATTTAAAACTTCACTAGAGAGAGAGAGAATTATGTGTTAGAATTATTATTTTTAATAATTTTCAACTATTTACTATTTCAAGAAATTTAAGGGAAAAAATAAATGAGAGAGCCCTTGGATAATAGTATTACAAAAAAGACTGTTAACGAAATAGCAAAAAACTAAATTCTTCGATACAAAAAGTAAGCGCCGTTGCCGGGGATCGAACCCGGGTCACCCGCGTGACAGGCGGGAATACTTACCACTATACTACAACGACTTTGCTGATTGTACTTTGTATATATTTGAATTAGTTAAACCATTCATGGGCAGGCAAAACAGAACAATCAAGTCAAAGACTGGTTCAGGAGGCTGCAAGAAGCAGCATATGACGCATAATTAGATGATTTTTCAACTGAAGTTACGTGAAAACAACCAATGACATGGGAATAAAATTTCGAGGGAAGGACTTTTTTTCCCTCTGAATCAAACTAGTTTGTGCATGGTTAGCGGGTGGGTCAAAAAGTTAAAGCACCTAGGGAGAGATTGGATGATATTAATGCTGATAATGAACAATTTCACTTGGAGGTTCGTGATGAGGAAAGAGTTTGGGATCAAATCTCTTCTGGACCTGAATTTATGGTTGAGAGAGTAAGTGAACAAAAAAACAATTAGAAGTTTAAGCACCGTTTTGTTTTGCCCTTAGTTGTTTACTTCGTTTCGATTCAATCGAAATTATTAAAACATTTCATATTGGTTAAAAAAACAAGATAAAATAATGTTATTTTTATCTCGGTTTAAATTCTAGTCTGTTCTAGAGTTTTTGGCCAAATACTGGACGAAACATTTTGGTTTCGTTCTGCCCGTTCCATTTCGGCCAAATAGTGTTTTTTTAAATAATAAATAATTTTACAATATCAATCATATCTCTAAATCTAACCGTTAGATTGAGATAAAATTTTAATAGAAGTCTTTTGACATATTTATATATATTATGTTAAAATTTCATAACAATCGAAGAATGTAATGACCTTACGAGATTGATGATGACATTCTCGTAATATTACACATGTTCATAATTTTGTTCAGAAAAAATCATTTTTATTGTGCTGTTTTAGATTAAATTGCACAATTCTAAATAATTTTATTTTTGAATTTGAACTATTTTTTTTTTTGAATTAGTATATTTAATTATATACACACACATAAACAGTATAACCCTGAAATGATGCGCCGAAATGCTTCAAAATCGAAACATTCTATTCCAATTGAAAAAATAAAATACCAACTAAAACGGTATTGACAACTTTATTTTGTCACTACGTTGTAAAAATATTGTTCAAAAAAATTAAATTTTTTATTTTAAATACATTTTTTAATTAAAAAATAAATAAAAAAACATCTGAAAAAAACATTTTAAAAAGCAATTATTTTTCTGAGTTCCAACGGCAAAGAGAATGTTTCTGTTGTCTCAATATATAGCTGGGATAGAGGACTAGGGAATACCACACTGACTCAGAATGTTTTCGATGATGAGCAAGTCAATTTGCTTTGGTCAGAAATTATTTCAGGTGGTCTTGACGTCAAAAAGATTCTGAAAGATATTTTAATGGCAGCAGGTATGAGAAATGGTATTGATCAGTTAAAAAAATTGAAAAATAATCTCGGTGAGAAATTAAGAAAAAAATAAAGATATCTGCTTGTCTCAGATGATGTGCGTGGGATGATAAGAGCGGTCAAGATGGTGAAAAATGGGGATGTCATTGTCTTCAGAAACCATACATTTCTCTTTGCCAAGAATTAAATGTTTTGGCCTAAGATCGCACACATTCCAATTATTGAGATGGATGAAGAGTTCTTCCAAATGGACGCCCGCTATGTCTGTATTGCAATAATAATCATTTTTTAAAATATTATTTATATAAAAAAATATATTAAAACAATATATATTTTTAATATTAACCATGAAACATAATGAACGACTATGACAGGCTAATACTTCCCTCTTTCACCTCCGTTTTGTATTCCGATGATGCAAGAAAGAAGATAAGTTTTCTTAATTTATTTATCTCATAACTCTAAATAACAAAATGGCGTGTGATGAAAGTTAGCTAGTTACGGTGATTAAACTACTACTTGTTCGTTTTTCTTAAATATCTTCTTCATGAATTTGTTGCCTAAATGCAGAGTGGCATGTTGAGTCTGCAGATGGATAAGTTCACGGGAGAATTCTCAGTGTTGAATGTTGATTGCTTCTGTTTGACTCTGGCTAGCAAAAAGATACAGGCTACGTCTACAATGGGTATCCTCCTGATCTGGAGGTGAGTTTTCAATCTTGTTTTGAGCTTGGATTTTTCTGTTTCAAAGATTTTTTATTCGTCGAGTCGCTATAAGAAATTATGTGCCTTCAACGTGTTTTACAAAAGGTCTGAGTGAGTTTTCCTAGTGCCGTTCCGTCTGGGTTAAAAAGATTATAAGATGATGTGCCCAGTCTCATATTATTGGATAAGAGCACAGTGGCCAGCAAAGTAACACAAATCCCCTTCCCGCCACTACGACGTGCCTAAAAAGCAACAGAAAGAAAGCAATAAGGGCGGTCATAAATTATTAGAGGCTTCCAAAATCCTCATCCCCGTCCTAGGCGGCGTATTAATTTACAATTACAAGACAAAAATCGTTGTCTTTATTAGTGGAAAAGTATATGCGTCCAAATGCAAGATCAGATTTGGAAATTAGTTTTCCAGATGCCTACTACCCACTCACTGATAAAATAAGAACAAGAGGGGCGTGCCAGTCACGTAAGTCGTGACGCATCCATTATGGATTTCTTATGTACACTTTTTCGTTTGTATTTCCATGAATACTGTGTTATATACCTTATTCAAAATATTATATATCTTCTCATCTAAAAACTTAAGCTGATAGGTGAGACTCCAGAATATAATTTAAACTATTCTCAAACATAACCCATAAAGTGGAAGCTTTTTGGGCTTAAAACTTGCACACAAACCCACTCTACCTTGTGCTTAATTTTTATCAAATAGAATAAAGATGATGAAATTCAAACTCGTAACCGTTGGGTTAACAAAGCTCTGATATGATGTTAAAAAATCATCTCATCTAAAAACTTAAGTTATTAGTTGAGCCCAAAATATAATGTTTAATTTTTATCAAATAGAATAAGGGATGTGAAATTCGAAATCATAACTGTTGGGTTAACAAAGCTCTGATATCATGTTAAGAAATCATCGTACCTAAAAACTTAAGCTATTAGCTAAGATCCAAAATATAATTTATATTATTCCTCTACCATATAGCATATACTCCTTCCTAAATTAAGCAAATAAACGACTATCTTGAAAATGAAAAGGCCACACTCCTAGCTCTAGTTTATTTTCTGAAATTGAACAACACTTTCAAAGATCATTCGTTCCTCAAAGGACCAGTGGGAGTATCAGAACAAGCAAGTTGACTATTCTATCATTTAAACTTATTTATGTTTGAGATTTCTTTCAGTACTATATATACTTGCTGTTCTTCTTAGTGATGTGTTCTGTTGCTCATTTTCTTATGTTTTTCTTTTGTTTTCCTCTCTCTGTTTGATCAACTGCAGGTAAAGTAAGCAGTTTTGGTTTGCGTAGGGCGGTGGGAAGATGGGTTTGAAGGCATTGGTTTGGTATTGTCGACCTATGGCAAATGGGGTTTGGGCAAAAACAGTGGATAATGCATTTGGTGCTTACACTCCCTGTGCCATTGACTCCCTTGTCATTTGCATTTCTCATCTGGCTCTTCTTGGTCTGTGCTTGTATCGAATATGGTTGATTATTGACAACAATACCAAAGCTAAAAAATACTGTCTCAGGACAAAATACTATAATTACATGCTGGGTTTGTTAGCTGCTTACTGCACAGTTCAGCCTTTCTTAAGGTTGTTTATGAATGTCTCAATCTTTAATCTGGATGGCCAGACTGCCCTTGCTCCCTTTGAGGTACATGGACTTAATTTCTCTTTAATTTAGATTTCTAATGTTTCTTTCAAAGGTGAACCATATTTCTAAATCAGCATTCGCTGGCTGTCTTTCTTTTCTTTCCTTTTTTCAAAAAAAATCTGTATCTAACTTGATCTTCTGATATTCATTTTACTAGTTTCTTAATGGATTTTCTGTCCTTTGCAGATTTTCTCTTTGATTGTTGAAGCCCTTGCCTGGTGCTCCACTCTTCTTATGATTGGTTTGGAAACAAAAATATACATTCAACAGTTTCGATGGTATGTGCGGTTTGGAGTCATTTATGTGTTGGTAGGGGAAGCGGAAATGCTCAATCTGATACTGTCAGTGAGTGATCACTACACTAGGTTAGTCATTCTTCCCTTTCCTGACTTAACAAATTAACTCAATCAAGTTCTATTTCTTGTGTATTTTTCCATCAGGTTGGAATGCCAATTAATGCGAGCAAGGTGTTCCCCCCCCCCCCGTGCAACAGCCCCATCTATATTATTAAAACGGTCAACATAATTATGTTTATCAAGAACAGCAGCAAGCTACCTATGTATTGTAGTATTGACTGGAGAACAATATTGCAATCACTTAGCTGATAAGTTGAGTGGCACTAAATTATTTAGTAGCCTTAAGGAGAAATAAAATAGAAAGATAGTAATATTGACCATAATTACAATCTGGGCTTCTGCCAAACTTTTCACAATTGAGAATAAGAAAAGGAAAATTTTAGAATCTGAATTTTTTAACAAGAGTATTGTCCTGCCATCATATTTATAAATAGAGGGAAGGGTGGGTGGGGATTAAATTCCTAATTTTTTTAATTCCAATGAACAATCTGTTAGGAGACTCTGATACAATCCAATCCAATCCCATGTAAGTCAAGACATTGTGCAATTCAGGCTAAAACATTTGCAGAAATAAACTATTTGTTGGTGAGAACAGGTAATACTGCTGTACGAGCCACAGGAAGCATGTTTATCGCATATATGCAATTTGCAATGAGGTTGGATGGACTTGACTAATATAGATTTCATGGTTATTCTATATAAGGATTCTTGCAGGATTAACAGTATCATTTTCTGCTGTTCATATCCTCACAATTTATTCTGGAGGCAACACTAAACTACAGTTCTTTTGCGAATGCAGATTTACACTCTATATGTATATCAGCACCGTTTTCTGCCAGGTTTGTGGCCTTTTATTTCTCTATTATATAAATATTATAGGGTAAATCAGATCTTCTAATTTTCTCATCTTTCTTCATGCTACTTTGACCTATCATCCATTTAATGGTCTTCAATCGGTTTTGGTATATGGTTATGCTAAGGTGGACATCTCCATCTGTTTTTTTACAAATTCTGACTCTGCTTCAGTCTATGAAAACTGAAGTCACTTGCCATGACCTTAGAAGACATTACACCTGGAGCCTAGCTCTGCCTGGCCTCATAAACCAAATCAAGAACATTTTTAAATTAAGCAGATAACAACAACATTCAGGAGTTTTTTTAGAAGTTTTGTGAGAGTGACATGAGCTGCTATTTTTTTGGATGTTTTCATACTCATTAACTAATCTTTGTTGGATATTTCCTATGTTGCTGAATGTGGGGAGTGGACATTGCCATGAACATTGGCATCTTTAGAATAGGATGGAGCCTGTTGGAACCTATAGGCTTATACTGATGCTAAAGCAGCCAATAGATACAACTAGTTAAATTGCCCGCAACGTAGTGAACAATTTTTATAACTGTTGAGATTATAACAATTAATAGGTTCAAAAAAAAAAAAAAATCTACACATGTAAAGTTTGATATAATGAAACAGATCAACACACCTTATTATAACAACAACAACATCGAAGTCTTATACATCTAAAATTATCACTACTATTACTGCCAAAACAATAAAATTATTAAATTACCCTGAGAAAAAAAACTCAAAAAAATTAACAAAAGAGTAAGTAAGAACAAAAACTAAAATTATTATTATAATTATTATTGCGTTAATAATGAAAAAAACAAAAGTAAATCAAAGTCTAAAAAAAGCCTAAAAAATTTAATAAAAGAGCAAACAAAAAAATAAAATAAATGATAAAACAAAAATAAAAATTATTAGCTGAGAAAAAATCACTTGACTTGAAAATAATAAAAAAATCTAATAAAAAAACTAAAAGAAAGAACAAAAAGAAAAAAAAAACAGGAATATCAATTTCCAAATTATCATAACACAAACTAAAATTTAAGAACTAAATCTTTCAGAAAAATACCACCTCAATAAATAAGAAAATAATAAAAATTAAAATTTAAAGCTAAGAACACATATATAAACATGGACAAAAATATGGACTATTTTAGAAATATAAAAAAAATAAAGGAATTAAAATAAAAAATTAAAAGTATAAGGGCCAAAATGAAAATAAAATATATTATCAATTTCAATCAAAGAAAAAAATTGAAAAAATCAAAACCTCTGTACCGATTATATTAAGGGATTTAAAATCAATCCAGAAATTAAAAAAATGAGGACCGAATTGAAACCTAAATATATAATTAATTTCAATCGAAGAACCAAATTAAAAAAAAAAAATATATAACAGAAATCAGGACCATGCAAAACAATTAAAAGTTCAAGAACTGAAATGAAAATACCATAAAACCAGGGGCCTGCATTGTACTTTAGCACGCAGGAGAGAGAAAAGGGAAAAACAACTTTCAACCGACCACCGTCACTAAACCGGCCATCTTGGGCCACGACGCGCCACACCATGAGGAAGAGGACACGACGGCGCATCGGGTGAGACACCGGATGGTCATTTTCTGACACCGTACGCCACCGCACGCGCTGACCGAAACGGGCATGAGGCCGAATACTGTCGGCCGCGTGGGCACACGCGCGCACAATATTTGGCAGATAATAATAAAGAAAATGTGGTTAATTACTGGAACACCCCTACAGCCAAATCTTCAATTTTGTCTTATTGGGGGCAGATGAATATTTACCCATGTTCCAAAAATGTGAAATTCTCGTGGAACCCCTCTCGACAGCAACATTTTTTTTTGTCTTTTTCGAGGGATAGAATGATTATTTTACTGTGCCAATAAATATAAAAAAATCAATAAACCAGTGAACCGACCGAACCAAAAACCGAACAAATCCAAAAATACACTATTAAATCCACAGTGTTTTCACTCACAATGAACAGTGAAACACTGATCTCTTTTAGTTTGGGGTAGATTAGTATTTAGCCATTTTCCAAAAATGTGAAATTCCCATGGAACCCCTCCCAGTAGCACCGGTTATTTGTCTTTTTTGAGGGATAGAATGATTATTTTACTGTGCAAATAAATATAAAAAAATCAATAAACTGGTGAACCGACCTGAAAACCGAACCAACCTAAAAATACACTATTACAATCCACAATGTTTTCACTCACAATGAATAGTGAAACACTGATCTCTTTTAGTTTATTTTATATTTTCTTTCTAGAACTGCCTGACAGGTTTTAAGTTTTGATTGAATCCACTTTTTTTCCACAGGCCACCACAACATCTTGTATGTTACAGATTGATACCAAAATGATTTTGAGTTGTTTAGAATATACCGATGACATCAACACTAATTCTTGGCATATAAGTTAAATTTTGTTTCATTGTCTTGACCAATTTCGTAATCATTCCCAAAAATGACAAGCACCTCAGTCATATATTGTCGTATGACTACTTTTGTTGCAGGTTTTGTTTGGGATTCTTCTTCTTGTTTATATTCCCAATCTGGATCCTTATCCAGATTATGTTATGATGGAATCCGAGTCTCTTGATAATTGTGAATATGAAGCACTTCCTGGAAGAGAGCAAATATGTCCTGAGAGGCATGCCAACTTATTTTCTAGTAAGTAGCTTATTATTTACTGTTCTCAATGCCAGGAGATTTCAAAATTCATGCTTCTATTTCTCAAGCAGTTACTTAAGATAGAGAAAGTAATGAACTGCATTTTGGCTAGAGATCAAAAGTGTGGTTTCAATGATAGCTAAGTTGGTTAGTCATGTAACTGCTTATAGATATATTGATTCATTTCCGTCTGCAAGGAATATTTTTTGGATGGTTGACTCCACTCATGAAGCAAGGCCATAAAAGACCTATTACTGAAAAGGATATTTGGAAGTTAGACACATGGGACCAAACTGAGACATTAATAAAAAAGTATGCACTGTGCTCTTCTCTTTCATAGTTTAAGGGAAACCTTGTATCCCTTTATTCGTAAATGTTTTCATCTATTGCAGGTTCCAGACTTGTTGGGTTAAAGAATCTAACAGGCCAAAGCCACGTCTCTTAAGAGCACTAAACAATAGTCTTGGTGGAAGGTATTGGTTGAATTGCAATTATCATCTTGTTTCGTTCCCTTTCATTTCGATTCTCATTGGACTTTAAACATACCAAATGGTGGTTTTATCCTTCGTGAAACATCCTGAATTATATGTTTTTTGTTTGGTTGAGACCCTCGAACAATTTCCCCCCTTATTTCAACTCTTAAATTACAAGGTGTTTTGATTTAAACCGAGTATATTAGATTCTGTCCATTTATTCATCACATAGAATCTGAGTTCCATTTATTATCCTATAAAGTGTTCCAAAATCATAAAAGAAAATGATACATAATTCATCAAGAAATCAGTCTCTACCAACATTATGATCAAATTATCATCAAGAAATCAACCCTTAAGATTCTTATGATTTTCTTGATGATTTTTGAGAAAAACAGATGGAGTGCACATGTATTTAAAAACTAAAATGGATAAATATAAGAGAAGAAATACAAATGTAAACATCCTACAGTTTAGGGGTTCAAATCCGAAAAACATATGTGAAGTTTCATAAAATTACTTACAATACATGAGATGTTTCTACTGTTTAGCTTATTGTAGTGAAAAAATTCTTTTACTATTACTAATATTAATTGTGTTTTATTCATTTTTCACAAACATTTTCTATAGGTTCTGGTTGGGAGGATTTCTTAAGGTACATGTTCCCAGGATTGCTTTAACTTGTTGAATTTCTCAATAAATTATCATCCATGCTTTTTCTATGTTGTAGTTTGAATTTGTGAACCTGGAAGCTTGAACCTTCTAGTTTTATTTTTCTATGGCATGTTGGGATATTATTGCTCGACTCATAATATATATCCAAATTGTGGCCTCAAATCTTAAATTGTAGGAATACTCTTAGTTTCAACCTTTATTAGTTATAGACCATGCAATATTTTCTCTTTGCTATTGTAACAATTTCAATTCAAACTGATGTTCAAGACTGAAACCTAACAAAATGGACTTTCGGAACTCTCTACTAATGCCACAAGTCATGTGAAACCTAAACCTTTTTTATTTTTATTTGTAGATTGGCAATGATCTTTCTCAATTTGTGGGACCTATTATATTGAGCCACCTCTTGCAGGTCTGTTTCCTTATTGGTAATGCCTTGTTTTATATAATGTAAGACATCCATTTTGCTGTTAGCTAGAGTTTCATTTTTAGTAAGAATTTATTTATATTTCATATAGAAGGATTTTGATCATTCTAATCATTTATATTCTCTTTATGTGCATGTAAATAATATTCAAATGGGATAGCTAATTTGTCATGTACTTTTTTGATTGCACCAAATCTCTCTCAACATTTAGTCAAAGATTATTTTTTTCTATGTTCCAATAATTGTTCTATTTAATAGCATCTTTCCTATGATAGAGATAGTTCAATTAATTAACTCAAATTTGATATGGAACACAATTCAAATCTCTTGCAATTTGTGCTTATGCTGTTAAATTTATGATTGTTCCACTACATGCAGTCAATGCAACGAGGTGATCCAGTTTTGATTGGTTATATCTATGCCTTCTTGATTTTCCTTGGGGTGGTATGAATTCAAACCCATTTATTCTTTCAATTTCATTTTTATAGGAAACACATCGAAAATGTATAAACATTTCTCTCTACCCTCATCGGTTTAATTTCATTGTTTGTATAATGTTATTTGTTTTATTTCCTTAGCTTCATCTTATGGCATACATAATATATTCCATTGTATGCATTAACATTCAAGCATTTTGGAGAGTTTATTTGGGAATTTTCTTGTTGATAGAATAGTGTTTTAAGCATTTAATTATTGTCAATGATAACTGAGAAGCTTTTAGTACTTGCAATATGTTCAACTACAAGCTACACTTGTATTTGGGATTGGTGATAGTGAGGCTAACTGATTGTGAAAATTACCAATTTAAAAATCAAGTATTTTTGGAGAGTTTGTATTCCTTCTATAAAGTGTTATATGACCAAGTATATAAATATGAAGTGCAGATTATTTTGCAGAAAAACTGTCACCAATCATTCAAATAAATTCTATCAATTGTTGCTTGAAGCATTAAATTTGTTCTGACTTTATCATTTTTTATTGTTTTCTTGATCATTGTTCCTTTATTTACATATTTTTTTGTTGTTTTATTTCAATCTTTTCTCCTTTGGTAGACGAGCATCTCTTGCTCACATGATCATTAGGGTAATGCTACTTGTTCATCAAGTCCAAAAACTTAAGAAGTCTTGGCCACTCATAACAAAGATCCAAAGTAACATAGTATAACTAGCCACTGATATAGATTGCTATGTTCTTCTTTTTCTGTCTTATTATCAATCTTGCTATCATATTAATATTTAAATTTTTTTGATATCACATTTAATTATTGATATCAAGATACAGGACTTCATTGACTATGACAACTTTTTCTTTCTTTTGGAATGTTAGGATAGTAAATCCACATTAGATTCAGGGAAGCCTACGTAAAATAGGAAGTCATAAAATAAGAATAATGTAAATGAAGTAAGAAAACAGGATATGTAATGTGATTAAGATACCTTTGATAACTTTCAAAGTTCTGATTTTATGGGACTCCTCTCCCTCACTCCTGATATAGGAGTTTAAACAAGCCAAGATTTCCATGTTAGCAATCAATCATGCTTGCACAATAGAGAGTTATGTGTTTAAGTGATAGATGGTATGGCTGGACTATGTTTAATATCATGACAAATAAAATCAAGCAATTCTTCATGTTCCTAAACCAAATATATTTAAATGTTGCTAGACTATGTGGCTAGCCATTCCTATTATGCTCCTTACCGTGTTTCTTTTTCTTGGCTAATTTTACTATGCTATGGATATTCACCAATGGAATGTAGTTTTTGGATTAACTAGTTTATTTACTTGGTTCAGTTTTTCGGTGCGCTTTGTGAATCTCAGTTTTTCCAGAATGTTATGCGTGTTGGTTTTCAGCTGAGGTCCACTTTGGTAAAACAATTTTCTTATCAATATTTAGATGTGTGTGAACTTGTCTTTTAAATATATCCTTCAAATCTTTGGAATTTTGGTTGTTTGCCAAATCCAAATGCTTGCTTTGTTGTTTCTGGATGAGTTATAGCAGTCTTTTCCGATTGTAGGTGGCTGCTATATTTCGTAAATCCTTGAAACTAACTCATAACGGTCGAAAGAACTTCCCATCAGGGAAGATAACAAATATGATCACAACAGATGCCAATGCACTTCAGGTATGCTTTTTATGAAGAACTATTAACATGCATCCAGTAACTCATGTCATGAAAAAAGAGAATTAATTATTCATTAGAAAGAGTGTCTACTTGAAACATGATACATTATATGAATTTTAAGAGAAATTGCAGTGACAATAAAATACTTTTTGTATATCATAAATACCTATTTTTGATATTATATACAATATATCTTTGTATTGCTCAAGGGTATTTTTGAAACGGAAAAAAAAACTTTTATCAATTTAGATGGAAAACATTTGATGGAACATAATAAAGAATGTGATACTGTACAAGGATAAAAGAGACAATTAGAAACATAAAGATAAAAGAGACAATTAGAAACATAAAGATAATACTGGAGACCTTTTTAATTATGTAAGGACACATCAAGTCATTTATTTTATTTTTATTTTTACCTTTCCTCTACAATATTTGTTCGTTTCCCATTGTTTATTAAGGTATAAAATGCATTGCCATTTTATTTTGTAGCAAATATGTCAACAACTTCATGGATTGTGGTCTGCTCCATTTCGTATCATCATCTCCGTGGTTCTTCTTTACCAACAATTAGGTGTTGCGTCACTTTTTGGCTCGCTAATGCTTGTTCTCATGGTCCCCGCTCAAGTAAGAAATATTCTTCCTTTCGTTAAATTTGGTGTTTTAATTCTTAGAATCAACATTTTATTGACTTAGTTTTTTAGTTTTATAATATACAATTTGTGTGATATTCCCTTATACTGCTTTAATATTGATACAACAAGTGTCCCTCGATCCCAAACTAGTTGGGCTCAACTATATTGATCTTTTCGTGTCATTCAGATCAATCATAATTTATTTAATATTAATTAAAATAAAATTGTCAATTACTCCAAAATTTTAATTGATGTGATCATTGTCAGATAATAATATAAATCATATATTGGAGTCTTCCCTAACAGTTTAAGTTTTTGGGTGAGATGGTTCTTTGACATGATATCAAAGTCTTCTTTTTGAATCTCATCACTCTTATCCTATTTGATAAAAATTAACCACAATATATTGTGGATTTGTGCAAGTTTCAAGTCTAAAAGGCTTTCACTTGAAAGAGTGTGTTAGAAAATAATATAAATTATATTTTGATGTCTCACCTAAAAGTTTTGGACGAGATGAGTCTTTGACAACCGTAACTTATAGAGTAGCTTTTTTTTTGCATAATGGTAAGGTCTATTTATGGTGTGAATAAATGGCTTAGCTTCCAAGTTACGTTGGTATACTAGAGCATTCTTGAATGGCTTGCTGGTTTGTTGGTGAACTAGTGTTATTAGAACTAAACTCGACCTGACAGTTTAACAGTTGAACTAGATCTAAAATGGTCTAGGTTGAGGGAATAAATTGCCTTATAATTGGCCCTACAAGAACCATTGAAAACCAGTTTGAATCAGCCAAAAACCTCCATAACCGCCTGTCACAGGCTGGTTGAACCATTGCGATATAATTGTTTCACATCCACTCTTAAAAATAAGCAACAATGGTGTGATACCTAACACCTCATAAAAGTGAAGGCTCAGTTATGGTATATATATATAATAAAGATGAGCTTTAAACTAATGACTATACTCTCCAGACTTTATGACACTAAATAATATGCTCATGCTACTAATTTTGGAATCAATTAACATATAAGTAACAAAAGTAAGATTGCAACTTAAAAAAAACACAAGACTAAAAAGGGAATTACATTAATTGCTGGAAATTTTGCTTACAAACTTGGACTCTTCCTTAAGACATGATGTTCACTAGGAATTCAATACTTGAAGATTGTTTAAGAGCTAACAGACACTATTGTTTAAAAAGTAGAGCCGAGTAAGTAAACTATCAAACTGCAAATCTATCTATCACTCGATGGTGTTACTGCCTACAGCTATAGCCTAACAAGCTTCAGGTGTGCTGAAACTTGGGAGAAAGAGATCTAAGAGATGTTTGCAGTTTGCAAGTTGATTGTTGTGCTGTCAATGTGTTGATTGATGTGTTTTTCTGCTACTTCAGCTTGTATTAATGCCTTATTGTCCCCCTATGTCCTTTGCAACGCTCCATGTTCTTTTATTGACCACCCACATTGTCTTGTAATGCTCTATGTTGTCAATTTCTGCTATTATCACACTTGATTAGTCCCCACTCTCTTCCAGATTGTCAGAAAAATCAGTTCACATGCTTATCTTTTATAACTGTTTTCCTTATTATGAGAGTTTCCAATTAGCATGCCTCTTATACATTTAAACAGATTAATTGGGCCTAACTAAATTTTGGATATAACATCTGCCCCTCTTCCTTCCATATGTGCGCATTTCACCTCACATATGGAAGGAAATTTCCTCTGTATTTGAGATTGACTTGCAAGGTGCGAGGTTACTTTAATTTATCTATTGTAAACCGAGTCCATAACTAAATTTTTAAGTTACTAATATGTTTGGTAATATTACTATGCATATCACTTCAAGTTGTTGACTTTTGGTGCCTGAAAAGATATTTTGAGTCAAAACATGGAATCAAAAGTCACCTTTTCTAACTCTAGCACAAGTTGTAAAATTAAGGTAAAACTCATAGGTAAATTGTGTATTACATGCTCAAAGTTGTATGAAGTCTTTAGATTTTAGAAGTATCATTACTTCTATAGTTTGATAGAGTTGTGCAATTAAATTAGTTAAGTGACCCATTTTCAGTTCATCCACATTGATTTTCATTCCTTTTAATCTTTTTGTTTGATAGACAATTTTGATGAGCAAAATGAGAAAGCTAACTAAGGAAGGATTGCATAGGACAGACAAAAGAGTCAGCCTCATGAATGAAATCCTGGCTGCCATGGATGCTGTGAAGTATGGTTTAAGTTTAAGAAGAATTGCTCTTATTTTTTTCAGTCTTATGCTATTTCGAGTGATTGTTTTGACTCTATAATGAAATATTTCAGATGTTATGCATGGGAGAAGAGCTTTCAATCCAGAATTCAAAGTGTGCGGGATGATGAGTTGTCATGGTTTCGCAGTGCACAATTACTATCTGCTGTACGGAAGAAACTATACATCTTGCTGAGTTATTTTGTTGCTCCTTCTCTTCCAAGAACGTGAAAAAAACACGATGCTTCGATGATTCCATTCAAAATTATATTCATAGTGAAATCTAGAAAACTATAAATGTGATCTAACTATGAAGTATGATCTGTCTTGAGAAGAAAGAGTTGCCAAATTTTTTATCACATCCTACATCCCGCCACCTTTGGAGTCATATATACCTATGTGTTATGATAAGTATGTGTACCTCAGTCAAAATTTAAGTGCACAGGCTTTTCTCTCTCTCTCTTTTAAAAAAAAGAGAAGCCGTTCACTAAAATTTTGACTGTGTCATTGAGTATGCAACTACATTCCGCTAGAGACAAGTAGCTATATATAATATTAAAATCTATCTCCAGACATTACTTCTGACATGTATGTCTCATTTATTTTGCTCTAATTTGTAAGTATGATTATCGATTAATCTAATGTGGTATAATTATAATGATTTGCTCCTCTATTGTTTAAATAAGCATATCAGTTAATCTAATTTGGTAGAATTATAATGATCATGGAGATACTATAGCTAAACACTTGAAGGGGCATGATTTGCCACTTGTTTTGTTGCATAAGTGATCTTGATCCTCTATTTGCAAATGCAATACTAACCAGAGTACTGCAACTTTTCTGTACTGCTAGTATTAAATGTATGGAAACCTTACGTATGCATCGACTGACTTTTTCCCTTCTATTGCAGTTCAATAGTTTTATACTGAACAACATCCCAGTTATTGTGACCCTGGTTTCATTTGGCACATTCACCTTGCTTGGTGGAGACTTGACACCTGCAAAGGCATTTACGTCACTCTCTTTGTTTCAAGTGTTAAGATCTCCTCTAAACATGCTTCCTCACTTACTAAGCCAGGTTCTGTGATTTTTTCTATTTCACTAATTATACTTGATAATATACAAGGTTTTTTAGGATGTCAGCATTGCCTTTGATGCATACTTGTCACAACTCTCCATGTTTCATGTCACATACCAGATTTGTGTTTGCTAGTGTGGTTGGCTGTGTTGAAAAAAACCTTAATGATCTGAAGTACAAGTTTTTCCTAAAAAGCAGGAATTTGATCCTTTATCTAAGACTGATTATTTTTTTAAACGTGCGAGGATTGTTACTGAAAACCCTTCTATCCAAAAACCCAACAAAATACTTTGCTATCAACAGAATCATGAAATAAAATGTTCATACCAAAATATTTAAAATTATGCCAAAACTTAGTTGGAGAGATATAAAGAACTTTTTTGAATGAAAAAAGCACTAGCTTTATTATCTTGCATAATTCGTTCTCTAGATAAATTTTTCATGTTCTTCATCGAATCTGTGGCTGTATTATGTTTACAACAAAATTCATGTTATTTAGTCAAGAGCTTAGCCTACCTTGTGTGCTGTATGATTACTCATATTGGTTGGATTCTTTCTTAAGTGTCTAAATGTAACTTGTTCTATAGGTTGTAAATGCAAATATATCATTGCAACGCTTGGAGGAACTGTTTTTAGCAGAAGAGAGAATTCTAGCACCAAATATGCCTCTTAAACTTGGAATTCCAGCTATCTCAATTCAAAATGGGAACTTTTTATGGGATTCAAAGGTTAACTTCTATAGCTTAAACATCTAAGAAATTGGTCTTGTGGTTGGATGGAAATTGAATTTTATATTTACTTGAAATTTTTGTATTTGCACTAAATTGGGATCTTGTATTCTAAACATAGTTAAATTAGGAATTATACTATAAACATTGTTAGGAAGTGTGGTGGTAAATTAACACCACGTTATTTCTTGTGGTCTACTTATTGATTTTAACTCACAGACATCTTCTTATTCAAGAAATCTTAGAATCTCTTGCCTTTTCCAGCTAGAAAAGCCAACTTTGTCAAATATCAATTTAAAAATAGAAGTAGGCAGCTTAGTTGCAATTGTTGGCGGGACTGGAGAAGGAAAAACATCTCTTATATCAGCAATGCTTGGAGAACTGCCTCCTATGGAAGATGCAAGTGTTGTTATAAGAGGGACTGTTGCATATGTTCCTCAAGTTTCATGGATCTTCAATGCTACTGTGAGTTATTGCTTAGCTTCTTTGTTTATTAATTTTGGTCTCTTACATAATTATCATTTATCTTTGTAGTGTTTCTTTGGTGATTCTAAGGTTTTGCATTAATGTTGTGCACATTCTTGACATTGAAATTATGTTCTTAAAGGTGCGTGGTAACATATTATTTGGGTCAGAATTTGAACCTTCACGCTATTGGAAAGCTATTGATGTAACTGCATTACTACATGATCTCGACTTGCTTCCAGTTAAGTGCATCCCTTTCTTCTCTCTCTCGATTCTTCTGTTTTGTTTGAAATATCTCTTAGAAGATTACCTCATACTTGTTTATTCAGGGCCATGACCTCACTGAGATAGGTGAAAGAGGAGTAAATATTAGTGGTGGGCAGAAGCAAAGAGTTTCCATGGCTAGGGCTATCTACTCCAATTCAGATGTATACATATTCGATGACCCTTTAAGTGCTTTAGATGCTCATGTTGGTCAACAGGTATTGGGTCCTGTTAAATAGTATAAGCTCACATTAAAGTAATTTGATCAACTTGTTCTATATTTTATAGCAAGCTTGATATGGTTCACGGTGATGAACACCTCTTTATTATTAAGCATTTTTTATACAAAGTGAACATTCAATTACTTTATTCCAACAATGCTATTCCTTGCTGACCAAGTTATGAGTTGGAGGGAATTTCTCTCTGTTTCTTTTTCATATTACTTTAGCGTTTCATGACTGACATTCACCAGCCTTACAAATCGAAGAGCCTAATTTCAAATTTACAGGTCTTCAACAGTTGTATTAAAGGCGAGTTGCAAGGAAAAACCAGGGTTCTCGTCACCAACCAGCTACATTTTCTTCCGCAAGTGGATAAAATTATTCTTCTCAGTGAAGGTATGATTAAAGAGGAGGGAACCTTTGAGGAGCTCTCCAAAAAAGGCAAGTTGTTCCAGAAGCTGATGGAAAATGCAGGGAAAATGGAAGAGCTAGTGGAAGAAAAGGAGAGCAGTGAAAATTTGGACTACAAAAGCTCAAAACCAGCAGCTACTGGGGAAAATGATTTGCCACAAGAAGCAGGTTACAAAATGAAAGTGAAAGGAGGGAAGTCTGTACTTATCAAGCAAGAAGAACGTGAAACAGGTGTTATTAGTTGGAATGTTTTGATAAGGTAATTTAGGGGGCTTATTTAATATTCTTGCTATATTTTAGTTCTTTGATTGTTTGTGCAATTTCTAAGCAATGCCTTAGGTTAAGGACCCTTTTCTGAATCTATTCAACAGATTTTTATATGATGCTCATATCAGCGAAGCGTACAAATCAGGTTCAGGGGTAAACCTCTTTGGTTTACTAAGAAAACTTCAATGCGAGTCAAAGTTGAAAACATATTTCCTAGTCTTTTAACTATTGTACCGCAATTGTGGCCAAGGTAGCACTGGATATCCGGAAGACTAGTGATGCTCAAATGCATATATTTTAGATGCAAAACCATTTAATGCCCATTGGATACCAACTGCTTACTGTAGATGTTCCCATTTTATACAGTGTCTTTGTAGTTTTAAGCTCCATTAAACACTTTAACCAGTGGCAGAAACATTGATTCAACAAATGGCCAATCTTTTACGTGAAAACATTAATATTTCCTAGTTTTTCAATAGCATGTATGTTAGTTATAAACATGAAACATTCAAAGATAATTTTGTTGCTCTTGTACTTGACATTTTTATGTCCATTTGCAGGTATAATAAGGCATTAGGAGGCATATGGGTGGTTTTAATAATCTTTTTGTGCTGCTTACTAACTGAAATTCTTCGAGTTTCGAGAAGTACATGGTTGAGTTTTTGGACTAATCAAAGCACTTTGGAGAGTTATAGGCCAGGATACTACATTTTCGTGTATGCACTTCTATCATTTGGTCAGGTTAGTTCACGGCCATAGTTGGCATCAATATCTTAGAGTCGCAATATTTGGAAGCTTTTAGCAGGGAAAAGAAAGAAATAGTTTAATCCATTCTACTTTCTTTCATTTGCAGTTGTTTTTTTAATGTAGAATAACAGATGTTGAAACAAAAGAGAGAAGCCGTGAGGAAGAAACTTTAGAATTTATGTAATTGCTATGATCATAAGAGTCTTCATATTTCTGGTTCAGGTGATTGTGACTTTGGTGAACTCTTATTGGGAAATCAGTTCAAGTCTTCATGCAGCCAAAAGAATTCATGATGCCATGCTAGATTCTATCCTACGAGCTCCCATGCTATTTTTCCACACTAACCCAACTGGGAGAATAATCAATAGGTTTGCGAAGGATCTAGGTGAAATAGATCGTAATGTTGCCAATATTGCGAACTATTTTCTAGGCCAAGCCTGGCAGCTGTTTTCGACTTTTGTGCTGATAGGCATTGTGAGCACAATATCACTATGGGCCATCATGCCACTTCTGATCTTGTTTTATTCAGCCTATCTATATTATCAGGTATATTATTAGGTTTTCATTTCAGAATTCATGTAGGCTCAATTAAAAGGTCTTCAGCAAGAAAAAGAAATCTATACCCTTCAACTACGTACGTGTTTAAAACATTTTACCATTACCTGTTGTTTAATGTTGAATTGACTTTTTATGCCAGTCAATTCATCATGTCAGTATTGTATCTACAAGCTCTAATAACTATGCTCTTGTACTGTACAGAGTACATCCCGTGAAGTGAAACGTCTAGATTCCATTACCAGGTCTCCAGTTTATGCACAATTTGGAGAAGCGTTAAATGGTTTGTCAAGTATTCGTTCATATAAAGCATATGATTGGATGGCAATCATCAATGGGAAGTCTATGGACAATAATATCAGATTTACTCTTGTGAATTTTAGTTCAAATCATTGGATCACCATAAGGATGGTAACACTAGGAGGTATCATGATTTGGTTGGTAGCAACATTTGCAGTTTTGGGGAATGGAAGAACCGAAAATCATGTGGAATTTGCATCTGTAATGGGTCTCCTACTTAGTTATACTTTGAACATCACTGCTTTGTTGAGTAGTGTTCTAAGACAAGCTAGTAGAGCTGAAAATAGCTTAAATTCTGTTGAGCGTGTTAGCACATATATAGATTTACCCTCCGAAGCTCCTGCCATTGTCGAGACCAATCGTCCTCCTCCTGCCTGGCCTTCATCAGGATCAATGAAATTCAGGGATGTCGTTCTGCGTTACAGACCCGAGCTTCCTCCAGTCTTACATGGTTTGTCCTTTGAAGTCTCTCCGAGTGAAAAACTAGGAATAGTTGGAAGAACTGGAGCAGGGAAATCTAGCATGCTAAATGCGTTGTTCCGTATTGTAGAACTGGAAAGAGGAGAAATCACCATTGATGGTTGTGATGTTGCTAAGTTTGGACTCACAGATTTGCGGAAAGTTCTCAGTATCATACCCCAATCACCAATTCTCTTCTCAGGTACTGTCGAGAGAAACTGAAAACTGGATTTTTCTAGCTCTTACTTCTTTTCTTATGTTAACCAACCAATACTGTCGTTTGGATGAGCTGGGATGGTTTATGATCTTACTCTGTTTTGATCTTGTTTTCCACTTGAAAGCTTGCTAACCAAGAATACTTGAGATTTGATCGTTAAACCATAGCCAAGCTGAAGCCACATTGGGGATTACTCTTAACACTTGTTTCATTCTAATTGTCATTCATTTTCTTACAGGAACTGTGCGATTTAATCTCGATCCATTTAGTGAACACAATGATGCTGACCTATGGGAGGCTTTGGAGAGGGCACATTTAAAGGACGCCATTAGAAATAATTCTCTTGGCCTGGATGCTGAGGTATGGACACAGATTACGTTTAATCATGCTACCTCCTGTCAGTGAATCCAAATCAGTCAAACTGTCTTAGCTATTCACATATTCAAAAAATATTGTTATAAATGTGTGACAAAACTAATATGAAGCCCATATGGTTGGAAATAGTGCTCCACTGCAAACATTGTACTAAAAAACTATGGCATCAATTTACATTAAAGCTGATTTAAAGTCCAAGTATTGTTTTTAATACATTTTTTTAGGTGTGCACAATATTAAGCTAATTATCGGGCAATGCAAACTGTAAAGTTGATTTGTTTTGGTGACAAAGGTTTTTGAGGGAGGGGAGAATTTTAGTGTTGGACAGAGACAACTATTAAGTCTTGCACGCGCGCTGCTGCGAAGATCCAAGATTCTTGTTCTTGATGAAGCTACTGCTTCTGTTGATGTTAGAACCGATGCTCTTATCCAGAAAACCATTCGAGAAGAATTCAGATCCTGCACAATGTTAGTCATTGCTCACAGGCTAAATACCATTATTGACTGCGATAGAATTCTTGTGCTGGAGGCTGGTCAGGTATGCTCTCAAATTAAGTTTCCAAGGAAGCTGTTCCATGTTTCCTTCTTGCAAGCAAAACTGAGTTTATTGAACACCATCCTGAAAAGTTGATTCCAAAAAAAACAACAGGAGTCATTAAGAATTTTCATGCTAACCAACTTCGTTCAGATTTTTTTATGATTCCAATATGTCATGTAGTGATCCTTTGCTTAACTCATGTTAGAATCTTCAACATTTCAGGTCTTAGAACATGGTACCCCAGAGGAACTGCTTCTACCAAATGAAGGAAGCACCTTCTCTAGGATGGTTCAAAGTACAGGGCCAGCAAATGCTCAATACTTGTATAGCCTGGTGTTTGAAAGTAAAGAGAATAAGTTGAGTAAAAGGAAGAATGATCAGAGATGGATAGACTCTTCAAGATGGGCTGCCGCTGCCCAACGGGCCCTGGTTGTTAGTCTCTCTTCTTCAGAGAATGGTCTTCCAATGATGGATGTTGGAGACGAGGACAACATTCTCATGAAAACAAAAAATGCAGTTATAAGGCTGCAGGATGTCCTGGTGGGGGAGCATGACAAAGAGATATTTGATACATTGCGACAGAGCCAAGTTCCCCAAGATGGATGGTGGTCAGCTTTCTACCGAATGATTGAAGGTGCAGCCAAAATAATCCTATGTGCATACACTAAACATATGTTCACTGATTAAATGCATGCGTGCACAAGCATTGTGATTGTGTTAGAAGTTGGTTCATTACAACAACCATTATTCTTTCTTTTTTTAGTGAATTTTGACGATTAGGTATAAGTGGTTTTGCCTACACTTTCTGATTCAACATGGCCGGCTTGTTTCAGGTTTGGCTGTAATGGGCAGGTTGTCCCGCGGAAGGCATCAGCAATATCATTATGAAAACGAACCACTTGATTGGGATGATTGGAAAATTTAGGGAACAATGGGAACTTTGATGTCTCGAGAATGAGTTTAGTCTGCACCTCAACAGAGAAAGCTGGTATCTTGATTTTGAGCAATCACCCAGTTGCAAATTTCAGATGGGACGACTGAAGGTAAAGAGAAAAAAACTTTTGATGTGAAATTGAAAACCCCCCATATTGTATTAGTTATCACAGTCAATTCCATATCAGGGGGGATTTAGCATTGATGTGAACTTGAAGAACTAAGCTGGTATTGGGTTTTCGGACCACTGCATGATATCGGCATGGCAGATGATATTATTTTTATATTTTTTCAAATAATACAATCTGAGACGAGCTTGGGTTAACCTACCACTATACGACAACGAATTTGCTGACTGTACTTTTCAAAGCAACTTAACCATCCAAACTATTTATCAATTTGGACACGAACATCCAAACTCGTTCCCCTAGATGCCCGGGAGGTTGCTCTATGGTGGGGTGTCAAAGGTCAGCTAGATAGCTCAGCGGCACAGCCAAGAGAAGTAAGTTCTTGTTTGTCGGTCTGATATTGTGTTTGAGATTGTTTTAAAAAGTATTTTTGAGGTGAAATATAATTAGGTGATTTTTCAACTGAAGTTATGTGAAAACAACCAATGACATGGGAATAAATGTTCGAGGGAAGGACGTTTCCGAGGGAAGTTATAATGAACAATTTCACTTCAGAAATCAGACATTTCTCTTTGCCAATAATTGAAGCCTCTATCTCAAATGAATACGCTATCTCACCTTTTTATTAAGAATTAAATGTTTTGGTCTAAGATCGCACGCATTCCAATTATTGTGATGGATGAAGAGTTCCTTCAAATGGACGCCGCTATGATCGTATTGTATTGCAATAATAATTATTGTTTAAAAAATATATTAAAACAATATATATTTTGAATATTAACCATGAAACATAATGAACGACTATGACAGCCTAGCACCTACTTCTTTCACCTCCTTTTTGTATTCCGATGATGTTTTTTCTTGCTTTATTTATTTCAAAACTCTAAATAAGAAAAAAGGGCCTGTGATGAAAGTCAGCTAGTTACGGTGGCTAGCTGGGTAGAGCTATTAATTGTTGGTTCACTTGCAAGGCAGGTAATGAAAGAATTAGAATTATGCGGCTACAGTTTCAATCTCCCTCAGTTTCTTTTCTTTCCTCTCATTCTCTCTTCAATTTTTAAGCTTTGTTAAGGTGATTAAACTACTACTTGTTCGTTTTTCTTAAATATCTTCTTCATGAATTTGTTGCCGAGAGGCAGAGTGGCATGTTGAGTCTGCAGATGGATAAGTTCACGGGAGAATTCTCTGTGTTGACTGTTGATTGCTTCTGTTTGACTCTGGCTAGCAAAAAGATACAGGCTACGTCTGCAATGGGTATCCTCGTGATCTGGAGGTGAGTTTTCAATCTTGTTTTGAGGTGGGGTTTCTCTGTTTCAAAGATTTTTTATTCGTTGTGTTGTGTCGCTATAAGAAATTATGTGCCTTCAATGTGTTTTGCAAAAGGTCTAAGTCAGTTTTCCATGTGGTGTTCTGGGCTTGTGGATGTGGAGTCCGTTTGGTCTGGGTTAATAAGATTATAGGATCTTTTATTGTTGGGTAATATTGATTGAAATTGTTTTTAAAAATATTTTTTTGTTTAAAAATATATCAAAATTATGTATTTTTATTTTTAAAAAAATATTTTTGTAATTCGTATATAAAAATAATTTAAAAATACTATTTTTTTTAATTTAAAATAAAAAAATCATTTTTTTTTAAATGCTTTTTGAAAACAATGTTAAACAGTTTTATGGCGCGTGTTCAGTCTCATAATATTGGATAAGAGCACAGTGGCCAGCGAAGTAACACAAAATCGCCTTCCCGCCACCACGACATGCCTAACAAGCAACAAAAAGAAAAAAATAAGGGTGGTCATAAATTATTCGAGGCTTCCATAATCCCCGCCCCGCCCTATGCGGCATATTAATTTACAATTACAAGACAGAAATCGTTGTCTTTAATAATGGAAACTGTAAAGTATATGCGTCCAAATGCAAGATCAGATTTGGGATTAACTGTCTAGATGCCTACTACTCACTCACTCATAAATAAGAGCAAGAGGGGCACGTAAGCCGTGACGCATGCTATTATGGATTTCTTATCTGCACTTTTTCGTTTGTATTCCATGCATACTGTGTTATATACCTTATTCAAAATAATGATGATAATATCATATACGACTATCTTGAAAATGAAAAAGCCACACTCCAAGCTCTAGTTTATGTTTCTGAAATTGAACAACACTTTCAAATATCATTCGTTTTTCAAAGGACCAGGAGGAGTATCAGAACAAGCAAGTTGACCATTCTATCATTTAAACTTATTCATGTTTGAGATTTCTTTCAGTACTATATGTACTTGCTGTTCTTCTTAGTGATGTGTTCTGTTGCTCATTTTCTTATGTTTTTCTTTTGTTTTCCTCTCTCTGTTTTATCAACTGCAGGTAAAGTAAGCAGTTTTGGTTTGCGTAGGGCGGGGGGAAGATGGGTTTGAAGGCATTGGTTTGGTATTGTCGACCTATGGCAAATGGGGTTTGGGCAAAAACAGTGGATAATTCATTCGGTGCTTACACTCCCTGTGCCATTGACTCCCTTGTCATTTGCATTTCTCATCTGGTTCTTCTTGGTCTGTGCTTGTATCGAATATGGTTGATTATTGACAACAATACCAAAGCTAAAAAATACTGTCTCAGGACAAAATACTATAATTACATGCTGGGTTTGTTAGCTGCTTACTGCACATTTCAGCCTTTATTAAGGTTGTTTATGAATGTCTCAATCTTTAATCTGGATGGCCAGACTGCCCTTGCTCCCTTCGAGGTACATGAACTTAATTTCTCGTTAATTTAGATTTCTAATGTTTCTTTCAAAGGTGAACCACATTTCTAAATCAGCATTCGCTGGCTGTCTTTCTTTTCTTGTGTTTCAAAAAAAATCTTTATTTAACTTGTTCTTCTGATATTCATTTTACCAGTTTCTTAATGGATTTTCTGTCCTTTGCAGATTTTCTCTTTGATTGTTGAAGCCCTTGCCTGGTGCTCCACTCTTCTTATGATTGGTTTCGAAACAAAAATATACATTCGACAGTTTCGATGGTATGTGCGGTTTGGAGTCATTTATGTGCTGGTAGGGGAAGCGGAAATGCTCAATCTGATACTGTCAGTGAGTGATCACTACAGTAGGTTAGTCATTCTTCCCTTTCCTACTTAACAAATTAACTCAATCAAATTCTATTTCTTGTGTATTTTTCCATCAGGTTGGAGTGCCATTTAATGCGAGCAAGGTGTCCCCCCCCCCCCCCCCCCCCCCCCCCCGTGCAACAGCCCCATCTATATTATTAAAACGTTCAACATAATTATGTTTATCAAGAACAGCAGCAAACTATCTATGTGCTGTACTTTTGACTGGAGAACAATATTGCAATTACTTAGCTGATAAGTTGAGTGGCACTAAATTATATAGTAGCCTTAAGGGGACATAAAATAGAAAGATAGTAATATTGACCATAATTACAATCTGGGCTTCTGCCAAACTTTTCATAATTGAGAATAAGGAAAGGAAAATTTTAGAAGCTGATTTTTTTAACAAGAGTATTGTCCTGCCATCATATTTATAAATAGAGGGAGGGGTGGGTGGGGATTAAATTCCTAATTTTTTAATTCCAATGAACAATCTGTTAGGTGACTGATACAATCCAATCCACATGTAAGTAGACATTGTGCAATTCAGGCTAAAACATTTGCAGAAATAAACTATTTGTTGGTGAGAACTGGTCATACTGCTGTACGAGCCACAACAAGCATGTTTATCGCATATATATATTTGCAATGAGGTTGGATGGACTTGACTAATATAGATTTCATGGTTATTCTAGATAAGGATGCTTGCAGGATTAACAGTATTATTTTCTGCTGTTCATATCCTCACAATTTATTCTGGAGGCAACACTAAACTACAGTTCTTTTGCGAATGCAGATTTACACTCTATATGTATATCAGCACCGTTTTCTGCCAGGTTTGTGGCCTTTTATTTCTCTATTATATAAATATTATAGGGTAAATCACCTCTTCTAATTTTCTCATCTTTCTTCATGCTACTTTGACCTATCATCCATTCAATGGTCTTCAATCGGGGTTGGTAAATGGTAATGCTAAGTGAACATCTCCATCTGTTTTTTTACAAAATTTGGCTCTGCTTCAGTCTATGAAAACTGAAGTCACTTGCCATGGCCTTAGAAGACATTACAACTTGAGCCTAGCCTGGCTTGGCCTTATAAACCAATCAACAACATTTTTAAATTAAGCACCTAACAACAACATTGAGGGATGTTTTTTAAAGTTTTGTGAGAATAACGTAAGCTGTTTTTTTTTTGGATGTTTTGATACTCATTACCTAATCTTTGTTGGATTTTTCCTATGTTGGTAAATGTGGGGAGTGGACATTGCCATGAACATTGGCATCTTTAGAATAGGATGGAGCCTAATGGAACCGCTAGGCTTATACTGATGCTAAAGCAGCCAATAGATACAATTTCTTTTTAGAACTGCCTGACAGGTTCTTAAGTTTTGATTGAATCCACTTTTTTCCCACAGGCCACCACAACATCTTGTATGTTACAAATTGATACCAAAACGATTTTGAGCTGTTTAGAATATACCGATGACATCAACACTAATTCTTGGCAAAGAAGTTAAATTTTGTTTCATTGTCTTGACCAATTTCTTAATCATTCCCAAAAATGACAAGCACCCCAGTCATATTTTGTCGTATGACTACTTTTGTTGCAGGTTTTGTTTGGGATTCTTCTTCTTGTTTATATTCCCAATCTGGATCCTTATCCAGATTATGTTATGATGGAATCCGAGTCTCTTGATAATTGTGAATATGAAGCACTTCCTGGAAGAGAGCAAATATGTCCTGAGAGGCATGCCAGCTTATTTTCTAGTAAGTACTTATTATTTACTGTTCTGAATGCCAAGAGACTTCAAAATCCATGCATCTACTTCTCAGGCAGTTACTTGAGATAGAGAAAGTAATGAACTGCATTTTGGCTAGAGATCAAAAGTTTGGTTTCAATGATAGCTAAGGTGGATAGTTATTTAACTGCTTATAGATATATTGATTCATTTCCCTCTGCAAGGAATATTTTTTGGATGGTTGACTCCACTCATGAAGCAAGGCCATAAAAGACCTATTACTGAAAAGGATGTTTGGAAGTTAGACACATGGGACCAAACTGAGACATTAATAAAAAAGTATGCACCGTGTTCTTCTCTTTCATAGTTTAAGGGAAACCTTGTCTCCCTCTATTCGTAAATGTTTTCATCTATTACAGGTTCCAGACTTGTTGGGTTGAAGAATCTAACAGGCCAAAGCCACATCTCTTAAGAGCACTAAACAATAGTCTTGGTGGAAGGTATTGGTTGAATTGCAATTCTCATCTTGTCTCATTCCCTTTCATTTCGATACTTATTGGACTTTAAACATACCAAACGGTGACTTTATCCTTCGTGAAACCTCCTGAATTATATGTTTTTTGTTTGATTGAGACCCTTGAACAATTTTTTCCTCTTATTTGAACTCTTAAATTATAAAATATTTTGATTTAAACCCTGTATATTAGATTCTGTCCATTTATCCATCACATAGAATCTGAGTTCCATTTGTTATCCTCCACCAACAAAAGTAGCAAAATAAGATGATACATAATTCACCAAGAAATTAGCCTCCACCAACATTATGATCAAATTATTATTAAGAAATCAACCCTTAAGATTCTTTTGATTTTCTTGATGATTTTTAAGAAAAACAGATGGAGTGCAAATGAAAACATCCTACAGTTTAGGGGTTCAAATCAGAAAAATATATCTGAAGTTTCGTAAAATTACTTACAATACATGAGATGTTTCTACTGTTTAGCTTATTGTAGCGGAAAATTTCTTTTACTATTACTAATATTAATTGCATTTTATTCATTTTTCACAAACATTTTATGTAGGTTTTGGTTGGGAGGATTTTTTAAGGTACATGTTCCCAAGATTGCTTTAACTTGTTTAATTTCTCAATAAATTATCATCCGTACTTTTTCCATCGCATGTTGGGATATTATTGCTCGACTCATAATATATATCCAAATTGTGGCCTCAACTCTTAAATTGTAGGAATACTCTTAGTTTCAACCTTTATTAATTATAGACCATGCAATATTTTCTCTTTGCTATTGTAACAATTTCAATTCAAACTGCTGTTCTAGACTGAAACCTAACAAAGTGGACTTTGGAAACTCTCTGCTAATGTCACAAGTCATGTGAATCTTAAACCTTTTTTATTTTTATTTGTAGATTGGCAATGATCTTTCTCAATTTGTGGGACCTATTATATTGAGCCACCTCTTGCAGGTTTGTTTCTTTATTGGTAATGTCTTGTTTTAAATAATGTATGACATCCATTTTGCTGTTAGCTAGAATTTCATTTTTAGTAAGAATTTATTTATATTTCATATAGAAGGATTTTGATAATTCTAATCATTTATATTCTTTTTATTTGCATGTAAATAATATTCAAATGGGATAGCTAATTTGTCATGTACTTTTTTTATTGCACCAAATGTCTCTCAACATTTAGTCAAAGATTATTTTTCTCTATGCTCCAATAATTGTTCTCTTTAATAGCATTTTTCCTATGATAGAAATAGTTGAATTAATTAACTAAAATTTGATATGGAGCACAATTCAAATCTCTTACACTTTCCACTACATGCAGTCAATGCAGCGAGGAGATCCGGCTTGGATTGGTTATATCTATGCCTTCTTGATTTTCCTTGGGGTGGTATGAATTCAAACCCATTTATTCTTTAAATTTCATTTTTGTAGGAAACATATCGAATATGTATAAACATTTCTCTCTACCCTCAATGGTTTAATTTCACTATTTGTATAATGTTATTTGTTTTATTTCCTTTACTTGATCTAATGGCATACATAATATATTCCATTGTATGCATTAACATTCAAGACACTCAATTTACATATTTCATCATTTAATTGCACATGTTTGGGTACATTTTATTTGGGGATTTCTTGTTGATAGAATAGTGTTTTAAGCATTTAATTACTGTCAATGATTACCGAGAGGCTTTTAGTACTCGCAAAATGTTCAACTACAAGTTACACTTATATTTGGGATTGGTAATAGCAAGGCTAACTGATTGTGAAAGTTATCAATTTAAAAATCAAGTATTTTTGGAGAGTTTGTATTCCTTCTATAGAGTGTTATATGACCAAGTCTATAAATATGAAGTGTAGATTATTTTGCAGAAAAACTATCACCAATAAATCAAAGAAATCCTATCAATTGTTGCGTAAACATTAAATTTATTCTGGCTTTATCATTGTTTTCTTGATCATTTTTCCTTTATTTACATTTTTTTTCTGTTTTGTTTCAATCTTTTCTCCTTTGGTAGCCAAGCATCTCTTGCTCACATGATCATCAGGGTAATGCTACTTGTTCATCAAGTCCAAAAACTTTAAGAAGTCTTGGCCACTCATAACAAAGATCCAAATCCAAAGTAACATAGTATAACTAGCCACTGTAGTATATTGCTATATTCTTTTTTTATGTATTACTATCAATCTCGATGTCATCATTAATATTTAAATTTCTTTGATATCACATTTAATTATTGATATCAATATACAAGACTTCATTGACTATGACAAAACTTGTTGCTAGACTATGTGGCTAGCCATTCCTATTATTCTCCTTGCCATGTTTCATTTTCTTGGCTAATTTTACTATGCTATGGATATTTGCCAATGGAATGTATTTTTTCGATTAACTAGTTGATTTACTTGGTTCAGTTGTTCGGTGCGCTTTGTGAATCTCAGTTTTTCCAGAATGTTATGCGTGTTGGTTTTCAGCTGAGGTCAACTTTGGTAAAACTATTTTCTTATCAGTATTTAGATGTGTGTAAACTTGTTTTTTAAATATATCCTTCAACATCATTTTTCTTTGGAATTTTGGTTGTTTGCCAAATCCAATGCTTGCTTTGTTATTTCTGGATGAGTTAGCTATTTTTATAGCAGGCTTTTCTGATTGTAGGTGGCTGCTATATTTCGTAAAACCTTGAAACTAACTCATGATGGTCGAAAGAACTTCCCATCAGGGAAGATAACAAATATGATCACAACAGATGCCAATGCACTTCAGGTATGCTTTTTATGAAGAACTATCAATATGCATCCAGTAACCCATATCATGAAAAAAGAGAATTAATTATTCATTAGAAAGAGTGTCTACTTGGAACATGATACATTATATGAATTTTAAGAGAAATTGCAGTGACAATAAAATACTTTTTGTATATCATAAATACCTATTGATATCCTATCTATCAAGAAGTAAATGACCTATATGATAGTCACACATCAGAGGAATATAAGATATTTTCTAGGGTCGTTTTACCTAAATCCAAAATTGATTCTCATACGGAAAGAAGCTCACAATTGCCCCCCCCCCCCCCCCCCCCCCCCCTTTTTTTTTTTAAAAAAAAAAGAAAGAAAATTCAATGGGTAAATAGCCTTGTCCTTGCATAATTAGGAAGTCTTCATCATGCCCTTACTTCTTCATTTTTTTTAATTCTTTTATTGTGAAAAATTTTAATGTTCAAGCAATTCTCATTTTTTTATATTTCTTAAACATTTTCAAGAACTGTATTTTTTTTACTAAGACTAATTTTTAATTTCTAAAACATTATAAATATTTACGTTTCATTTTTTTATTTGATAATTTTGAATTTTTTATTTCTAAATTTTAAAAAATGGAGTTTGTTAAATTAAAGGGAGGAGGGAGGTGGCCAACATTCTTGTTCTTCGTAAGTGTGATTGGCTTGTTCTTGAATCTTGTCTTTAAGAGTTATTCGCAACAAAGAATTTCCAAGGGAAGAGGGAGACAACCATTTTTTTTGGGTTTTGAGTTATTAAATTGCTAATTTTTTAAAAGGAATATAAGAATTTGTCATAGTTGGACATCTAATATATTAATTATTAACTATTATAATTATTCTAAAAACACATAACTACCTTGTTTTGAATTGTTTTAAATCACACGACTCTCTAATATCTCTTGATCTCTTTTTCTTTCCTAAAATCTCAAACTTGTTATTACAGTTTGAATTATATACAATATATCTTTGTATTGCTCAAGGGTATTTTTGAAACAAAAAAAAAAAAATCAGTTTAGATGGAAAAAAATTGATGGAACATACTAAAAAATATGATATTGTACAAGAATAAAAGAGTCAGTTAGAAACATAAAGATAATACTGGGGACCTTTTTAATTATGTAAGGACACATCAGGTCATTTATTTTATTTTTATTTTTACCTTTCCTCTCCAATATTTGTTCGTTTCCCATTGTTTATTAAGGTATAAAATGCACTGCCATTGTATTTTGTAGCAAATATGTCAACAACTTCATGGATTGTGGTCTGCTCCATTTCGTATCACCATCTCCATGGTTCTTCTTTACCAACAATTAGGTGTTGCGTCACTTTTTGGCTCGCTAATGCTTGTTCTCATGGTCCCCACACAAGTAAGAAATATTCTTCCTTTCGCTAAATTTGGTGTTTTAATTCTTAGAATCAACATTTTCTTGACTTAGTTTCTTAGTTTTATAATATACAATTTGTGTGATATTCCCTTATACTGCTTTAATATTGATACAACAAGTGTCCCTCGATCCCAAACTAGTTGAGGTCAACTATATTGATTTTTTCATGTCATTTAGATCAATCATAATTTACTTAATATTAATTAAAATAAAATTGTCAATTACTCCAAAATTTTAATTGATGTGATCGTTGTCAGAGAATAATATAAATCATATATTGGAGTCTCACGTAACAGTTCAAATTTTTGGGTGACATGATATAAAGCCTTCTTGACCAAGTAATCACGAGTTCGAATCTCATCACCCTTATCCTATTTGATAAAAATTAATCACCTAATAGTGTATTGTGGATTTGTGCAAGTTTCAAGTTCAAAAGGCTTTCACTTGAGAGAGTATGTTAGAGAATAATATAAATTATATTTTGATGTGTCACCTAACAGTTTAAGTTTTTGGACGAGATGATTCTTTGACAACCGTAACATATAGAGTAGCTTTTTTTGTGCATAAGGGTCTCCATTTATAGCAAGGTCTATT
This sequence comes from Salix caprea, assembly GCA_964035475.1. Taxonomy (NCBI): domain Eukaryota; kingdom Viridiplantae; phylum Streptophyta; class Magnoliopsida; order Malpighiales; family Salicaceae; genus Salix; species Salix caprea. Next base: position 1,975,081 of record OZ037745.1, on the reverse strand, counting down.
TATGCTGTGAATAGATGGGTTAGTTTCCAAGTTACGTTGGTGTACTAGAGCATTCTTGAATGGCTTGCTGGTTTGTTGGTTGAACTAGTGTTATTAGAACTAAACTCGACCTGCCAGTTTAACAATTGAACTAGATCTAGAATGGTCTAGTTTGAGGGAATAAATTGCCTTATAATTTGCCCTACAAGAACCATAGAAAACCGATTTGAATGAGCCAAAAACCTCCATAACCACCTGTCTCAGGCTGGTTGAACCATTGCGATATAATTGTTTCACATCAACTCTTAAAAATAAGCAACAATGGTGTGGTACCCAACACCCCATAAAAGTGAAGGCTTAGTCATGTTGGAAAATCAGTTCACATGCTTATCTTTTATAACTGTTTTCCTTATTATGAGAGTTTCCAATTAGCATGCCTCTTATACATTTAAACAGATTAATTGGGCCTAACTAAATTTTGGATATAACAACTGGCCCTCTTCCTTCCATATGTGAGCATTTCACCTCACGTATGGAAGGAAATTTCCTCTGTATTTGAGATTGACTTGCAATTTGCAAGGTGCGAGGTTACTTTAATTTATCCATTGTAAAACAAGTCCATAACTGAATTTTGTAAGTTGCTAATATGTTTGGTAATATTACTATGCATATCACATCAAGTTGTTGACTTTTGTGCCTGAAAAGATATTTTGAGTGAAAACATGGAATCAAAAGTTACCTTTTCTAACTCTAGCACAAGTTGCAAAATTTAGGTAAAATTCATAGGTAAATTGTGTATTACATGCTCAAAGCTGTTGTATCAAGTCCTTAGATTTTAGAAGTATCATTACTTCTGTAGTTTGGTAGAGTTGTGCAATTAAATTAGTTAAGTGACCCATTTTCAGTTCATCCACATTGATTTTCATTCCTTTTATTCTATTTGTTTGATAGACAATTTTGATGAGCAAAATGAGAAAGCTAACTAAGGAAGGATTGCATAGGACAGACAAAAGAGTCAGCCTCATGAATGAAATCCTGGCTGCCATGGATGCTGTGAAGTATGGTTTAAGTTTAAGAAGAATTGCTCTTATTTTTTCAGTCTTATGCTATTTCGAGTGATTGTTTTGACTCTATAATGAAATATTTCAGATGTTATGCATGGGAGAAGAGCTTTCAATCCAGAATTCAAAGTGTGCGGGATGATGAGTTGTCATGGTTTCGCAGTGCACAATTACTATCTGCTGTACGGAAGAAACTATACATCTTGCTGAGTTATTTTGTTGCTCCTTCTCTTCCAAGAATGTTAAAAAAACATGATGCTTCGATGATTCCATTCAAAATTATATTCATAGTGAAATCTAGAAAACTGTAAATGTGATCTAACTATGAAGTATGATCTGTCTTGAGAAGAAAGAGTTGCCAAAAATTTTATCATATCCTATATCCCGCCACCTTTGGAGTCATATATACCTGTGTTATGATAAGTATGTGTACCTCAGTCAAAATTTAAGTGCACAGGCTTTTCTCTCTCTCTCTCTCTTATAAAAAAAAAAAAAGAAGAGCCGTGCACTTAAATTTTGACTGCGTGATTGAGTATGCAACTACATTCCGCTAGAGAACAAGTAGCTATATATAATGTTAAAATCTATCTCGAGACAATACTTTTGACATGTATTTCATCATTTATTTTGCTCTAATTTGTAAATATGATTATCAATTAATCTAATGTGGTAGAATAATAATGATTTGCTCCTCTATTGTTTAAATAAGCATATAAGTTAATCTATTTTGGTAGAATTATAATGATCATGGAGACACTATAGCTAAACACTTGAAGGGGCATGATTTGTCACTTGTTTTGTTGCATAAGTGATCTTGATCCTCTATTTGCAAATGCAATACTAACCAGAGTACTGCAACTTTTCTGTACTGCTAGTATTAAATGTATGGAAACCTTACGTATGCATTGACTGACTTTTTCCCTTCTATTGCAGTTCAATAGTTTTATACTGAACAGCATCCCAGTTATTGTGACCCTGGTTTCATTTGGCACATTCACCTTGCTTGGTGGAGACTTGACACCTGCAAAGGCATTTACATCACTCTCTTTGTTTCAAGTGTTACGATCTCCTCTAAACATGCTTCCTAACTTACTAAGCCAGGTTCTGTGATTTTTTTTATTTCACCAATTATACTTGATAATATACAAGTTTTTTTTATGATGTCAGCATTGCCTTTGATGCATTCTTGTCACAATTCTTCATGTTTCTTGTCACATACCAGATTTGTGTTTGCTAGTGTGGTTGGCTGTGTTGAAAAAAAGCTTAATGATCTGAAGTACAAGTTTTTCCTAAAAAGCAGGAATTTGATCCTTTATCTAAGACCCATTATTTTTTTAAACGTAGGATTGTTACTGAAAACCCTTCTTCTATCCAAAAACCCAACAAAATACTTTTCTATCAACAAAATCATGAAATAAAATATTCATACCAAAATATTTAAAATTATGCCAAAACTTAGTTGGAGAGATATAAAGAACTTTTTTGAATGAAAAAAGCACTAGCTTTATTATCTTGCATAATTCGTTCTCTAGATAAATTTTTCATGTTCTTCATTGAATCTGTGGCTGTATTATGTTTACAACAAAATTCATGTTATTTAGTCAAGAGCTTAGCCTACCTTGTGTGCTGTATGATTACTCATATTGGTTGTATTCTTTCTTAAGTGTCTAAATGTAACTTGTTCTGTAGGTTGTAAATGCAAATATATCATTGCAACGCTTGGAGGAACTGTTTTTAGCTGAAGAGAGAATTTTAGCACCAAATATGCCTCTTAAACTTGGAATTCCAGCTATCTCAATTGAAAATGGGAACTTTTTATGGGATCCAAAGGTAACTTCTAAAGCTTAAACATCTAAGAAATTGGTTTGTGGTTGGATGGAAATTGAATTTTATATTTACTTGATTTTTTTGTGTTTGCACTAAATTGGGATTTTGTATTCTAAACATAGTTAAATTAGGAATTATACTGTAAACACTGTTAGGAAGTGTGGTGGTAAATTAACAACACGTTATTTCTTGTGGTCTACTTAATAATTTTAACTCCCAGACATGCTTCTTATTCAAGAAATCTTAGAATCTCTTGCCTTTTCCAGCTAGAAAAGCCAACTTTGTCAAATATCAATTTAAAAATAGAAGTAGGAAGCTTAGTTGCAATTGTTGGCGGGACTGGAGAAGGGAAAACATCTCTTATATCAGCAATGCTTGGAGAACTGCCTCCTAAGGAAGATGCAAGTGTTGTTTTAAGAGGGACTGTTGCATATGTTCCTCAAGTTTCATGGATCTTCAATGCTACTGTGAGTTATTGCTTAGTTTCTTCTTTCTTAATTAATTTTGGTCCCTTACATAATTATCATTTATCTTTGTAGTGTTTCTTTGGTGATTCTCAGGTTTTGCATTAATGTTGTGCACATTCTTGACATTGAAATTCTGTTCTTAAAGGTGCGTGACAACATATTATTTGGGTCAGAATTTGAACCTTCACGCTATTGGAAAGCTATTGATGTAACTGCATTACTACACGATCTCGACTTGCTTCCAGTTAAGTGCATCCCTTTCTTCTCTCTCTCGATTCTTCTGTTTTGTTTGAAATATCTCTTAGAAGATTACCTCATACTTGTTTATTCAGGGCCACGACCTCACTGAGATAGGTGAAAGAGGAGTCAATATTAGTGGTGGGCAGAAGCAAAGAGTTTCCATGGCTAGGGCTATCTACTCCAATTCAGATGTATACATATTCGATGACCCTTTAAGTGCTTTAGATGCTCATGTTGGTCAACAGGTATTGGGTCCTGTTAAATAGTATAAGCTCACATTAAAGTAATTTGATCAACTTGTTCTATATTTTATAGCAAGCTTGATATGGTTCACGGTGATGAACACCTCTTTATTATTAAGCATTTTTTATACAAAGTGAACATTCAATTACTTTATTCCAACAATGCTATTCCTTGCTGACCAAGTTATGAGTTGGAGGGAATTTCTCTCTGTTTCTTTTTCATATTACTTTAGCGTTTCATGACTGACATTCACCAGCCTTACAAATCGAAGAGCCTAATTTCAAATTTACAGGTCTTCAACAGTTGTATTAAAGGCGAGTTGCAAGGAAAAACCAGGGTTCTCGTCACCAACCAGCTACATTTTCTTCCGCAAGTGGATAAAATTATTCTTCTCAGTGAAGGTATGATTAAAGAGGAGGGAACCTTTGAGGAGCTCTCCAAAAAAGGCAAGTTGTTCCAGAAGCTGATGGAAAATGCAGGGAAAATGGAAGAGCTAGTGGAAGAAAAGGAGAGCAGTGAAAATTTGGACTACAAAAGCTCAAAACCAGCAGCTACTGGGGAAAATGATTTGCCACAAGAAGCAGGTTACAAAATGAAAGTGAAAGGAGGGAAGTCTGTACTTATCAAGCAAGAAGAACGTGAAACAGGTGTTATTAGTTGGAATGTTTTGATAAGGTAATTTAGGGGGCTTATTTAATATTCTTGCTATCTTTTAGTTCTTTGATTGTTTGTGCAATTTCTAAGCAATGCCTTAGGATAAGGACCCTTTTCTGAATCTATTCAACAGATTTTTATATGATGCTCATAGCAGCGAAGCGTACAAATCAGGTTCAGGGGTAAACCTCTTTGGTTTACTAAGAAAACTTCAGTGCTAGTCAAAGTTGAAAACATATTTCCTAGTCTTTAATTGTTGTACTGCAATTGTGGCCAAGGTAGCACTGGATATCCTGAATACTAGTGATGCTCAAATGCATATATTTTAGATGCAAAACCATTTAATGCCCATTGGATACCAACTACTTACTGTAGATGTTCCCATGTTATACAGTGTCTTTGTAGTTTTAAGCTCTCCATTAAGCACTTATAACCAATGGCAGAAACATTGTTTCAACAAATGGCCATTCTGTTACGTGAAAACATTAATATTTCCTAGTTTTTCAGTAGCATGTATGCTAGTCATAAACTTGAAACATTGAAAGAGAATTTTCTTGCTCTTGTACTTGACATTTTTATGTTCATTTGCAGGTATAATAAGGCATTAGGAGGCATATGGGTGGTTTTAATAATCTTTTTGTGCTACTTATTAACTGAAGTTCTTCGAGTTTTGAGAAGTACTTGGTTGAGTTTTTGGACTAATCAAAGCACTTTGGAGAGTTATAGACCAGGATACTTCATTTTCGTGTATGCACTTCTATCATTTGGTCAGGTTAGTTCACAGCCATAGTTGGCATCAATATCTTAGAGTCGCAATATTTGGAAGCTTTTAGCAGGGAAAAGAAAGAAATAGTTTAATCCATTCTACTTTCTTTCATTTGCAGTTGTTTTTTTAATGTAGAATAACAGATGTTGAAACAAAAGAGAGAAGCCGTGAGGAAGAAACTTTAGAATTTATGTAATTGCTATGGTCATTAGAGTCTTACTTCATATTTCTGGTTCAGGTGATTGTGACTTTGGTGAACTCTTATTGGGTAATCAGTTCAAGTCTTCATGCAGCCAAAAGACTTCATGATGCCATGCTAGATTGTATCCTACGAGCTCCCATGCTATTTTTCCACACTAACCCAACTGGGAGAATAATCAATAGGTTTGCGAAGGATCTAGGTGAAATAGATCGTAATGTTGCCAATTTTGCGAACAATTTTCTAAACCAAGCCTGGCAGTTGTTTTCAACTTTTGTGCTGATAGGCATTGTGAGCACAATATCACTGTGGGCCATCATGCCACTTCTGATCTTGTTTTATTCAGCCTATCTATATTATCAGGTATGATGAGAAATCCCTAGTTGTTGTTGTTTGGAAACTGTATGACTTTTGCAATGGATGTAACTTCAGTATTTTGGTTGGGATGCTCTACGAGGTGGTTTCTTTCATGTATCAATTTATTGTTGTTTTTATCAGTGCCACATGTAAGAGCTGTCTTCCCAGATAACCTCTCTCAGATCCTAAATAAGCCAAGCATGCATGTCGCTTAAAATTTAGAATAACCTTCGACCACTGGAAGTTAGAAGACCGACTCTTTAAAAGGTAAATCCTGTGGATTTTATTTGGGGGGAAAGACATGCTAAATTCAAATATGGGTAAGCATGCTAAAATCCTATAGACTGTATTGAACCCATTTTGATGAACTTTGGCTTTGTCTTTCTGAGCATCATTGCTGGAAGTTAGCGACTGTATTGTAGTTGGTCATATCCTGTCAAGAGATATGCTCCGGTAACTATGCTCTTGTACGGTAGATGTTGTCTCTGTAGTGGCCTTTAGCTTCTCCTTTCAGTTTATATGAAGAATTAGCTCAAGGAGAATTGGTTTTCATGTTAGAATTCATGTAGGCTCCATTAAAAGGTCTTCAGCAAGAAAAAGAAATCTATACCCTTCAACTACGTACGTGTTTAAAACATTTTACCATTACCTGGTGTTTAAATATCTCGTTTTAATTCCTCATAGTCACTGTTTCTGTAATCATATATATCCATTAATGTTGAATTGACTTTTTTTTGCTAGTTAATTCATCTTGTCAGTATCTACAAGCTCTAATAACTATGCTCTTCTGCTGTACTGTACAGAGTACATCCCGTGAAGTGAAACGTCTGGATTCCATTACCAGGTCTCCAGTTTATGCACAATTTGGAGAAGCGTTAAATGGTTTGTCAAGTATTCGTGCATATAAAGCATATGATTGGATGGCTATCATCAATGGGAAGTCTATGGACAATAATATTAGATTTACTCTTGTGAATATTAGTTCAAATCGTTGGCTCACCATAAGGTTGGTAACACTAGGAGGGATCATGATTTGGTTGATAGCAACATTTGCAGTTTTGGGGAATGGAAGAACAGAAAATCATGTGGAATTTGCATCTCTAATGGGTCTCCTACTTAGTTATACTTTGAACATCACTGATTTGTTGAGTAATGTTCTAAGACAAGCTAGTAGAGCTGAAAATAGCTTAAACTCTGTTGAGCGTGTTAGCACGTATATAGATTTACCCTCCGAAGCTCCTGCCATTGTCGAGACCAATCGTCCTCCTCCTGCCTGGCCTTCGTCAGGATCAATGAAATTCAGGGATGTCGTTCTGCGTTACAGACCCGAGCTTCCTCCAGTCTTGCATGGTTTGTCCTTTGAAGTCTCTCCGAGTGAAAAACTAGGAATAGTTGGAAGAACTGGAGCAGGGAAATCTAGCATGCTAAATGCGTTGTTCCGTATTGTAGAACTGGAAAGAGGAGAAATCACCATTGATGGTTGTGATGTTGCTAAGTTTGGACTCACAGATTTGCGGAAAGTTCTCAGTATCATACCCCAATCACCAATTCTCTTCTCAGGTACTGTCAAGAGAAACTGAAAACTGGATTTTTCTAGTTCTAACTTCTTTTCTTATGTTGACCAACCAATACTGTCTTTTGGATGAGTTGAGATGGTTTATGCTCTTACTCTGTTTTGATCTTGTTTTCCACTTGAAAGCTTGCTAACCAAGAATACTTGAGATTTGATCGATAAACCATAGCCAAGCTGAAGCCACATTGGGGATTACTCTTGACACTTGTTTCATTCTAATTGTCATTCATTTTCTTACAGGAACTGTGCGATTTAATCTCGATCCATTTAGTGAGCACAATGATGCTGACCTATGGGAGGCTTTGGAGAGGGCACATTTAAAGGACGCCATTAGAAATAATTCTTTTGGCCTGGATGCTGAGGTATGGACATAGATTACGTTTAATCATGCTACCTCCTGTCAGTGAATCTAAATCAGTCAAACTGTCTTAGCTATTCACATATTCAAAAACATTGTTATAAATGTGTGACAAAACTAATATGAAGCCCATATGGTTGGAAATAGTGCTCCACTGCAAACATTGTACTAAAAAACTATGGCATCAATTTACATTAAAGCTGATTTAAAGTCCAAGTATTGTTTTTAATACATTTTTTTAGGTGTGCACAATATTAAGCTAATTATCGGGTAATGCAAACTGTAAAGTTGATTTGTTTTGGTGACAAAGGTTTTTGAGGGAGGGGAGAATTTTAGTGTTGGACAGAGACAACTATTAAGTCTTGCGCGCGCGCTGCTGCGAAGATCCAAGATTCTTGTTCTTGATGAAGCTACTGCTTCTGTTGATGTTAGAACCGATGCCCTTATCCAGAAAACCATTAGAGAAGAATTCAGATCCTGCACAATGTTAGTCATTGCTCACAGGCTAAATACCATTATTGACTGCGATAGAATTCTTGTGCTGGAGGCTGGTCAGGTATGCTCTCAAATTAAGTTTCCAAGGAAGCCGTTCCATGTTTCCTTCTTGCAAGCAAAACTGAGTTTATTGAACACCATCCTGAAAAGTTGATTCCAAAAAAAACAACAGGAATCATTAAGAATTTTCATGCTAACCAACTTCGTTCACATTTTTTTATGATTCCAATATGCCATGTAGTGATTCTTTGTTTAACTCATGTTAGAATCTTCTTCAACATTTCAGGTCTTAGAACATGGTACCCCAGAGGAACTGCTTCTACCAAATGAAGGAAGCGCATTCTCTAGGATGGTTCAAAGTACAGGGCCAGCAAATGCTCAATACTTGTATAGCCTGGTGTTTGAAAGTAAAGAGAATAAAAGGAAGAATGATCAGAGATGGATAGACTCTTCAAGATGGGCTGCCGCTGCCCAACGGGCCCTGGTTGTTAGTCTCTCTTCTTCAGAGAATGGTCTTCCAATGATGGATGTTGGAGACGAGGACAACATTCTCATGAAAACAAAAGATGCAGTTATAAGGCTGCAGGATGTCCTGGTGGGGAAGCATGACAAAGAGATATGTGATACACTGCGACAGAGCCAAGTTCCCCGAGATGGATGGTGGCCAGCTTTCTACCGAATGATTGAAGGTGCAGCCAAAATAATCCTGTGTGCATACACTAAACATATGTTTACTGATTAATTGCATGCGTGCACAAGCATTGTGATTGTGTTAGAAGTTGGTTCATTACAACAACCATTATTCTTTCTTTTTTTAGTGAATTTTGACGATTAGGTATAAGTGGTTTTGCCTACACTTTCTGATTCAACATGGCCGGCTTGTTTCAGGTTTGGCTGTAATGGGCAGGTTGTCCCGCGGAAGGCATCAACAATATCATTATGAAAACGAACCACTTGATTTGGATGATTGGAAAATTTAGGGAACAATGGGAACTTTGATGTCTTGAGAATGAGTTTAGTCTGCACCTCAACAGAGAAAGCTGGTATCTTGATTTTGAGCAATCACCCAGTTGCAAATTTCAGATGGGACTACTGAAGGTAAAGAGAAAAAAACTTTTGATGTGAAATTGAAAACCCCCCATATTGTATTAGTTATCACAGTCAATTTCATATGAGGGGGAATTTAGCATTGATGTGAACTTGAAGAACTAAGCTGGTATTGGGGTTTTCGGACTACTGCATGATATTGGCATGGCAGATGACATTAAATTAATTTTTTATTCAAATAATGCAATCTGAGACGAGATAGGGTTAACTTATTAGTACTAACCTAAAAAGGACCAACTCACTCTACATAAAACAATTCATTTTCTAGTTTGAACTAAATATTATGAGAATTAAAGAGCTAAATCGATATATCCATGTCAAACTTGATTGACTAAGAGAATTAATTTATAAAAATAAAGAATTGTAGTGTGATTGATGAAATTTTATTTTTCATGATTAATTTTTTTAATAAATCAGATTGGATTTGAGTTATTTATATATATATAACTGAGTTTGGAGTTGGATAAATGACCATTTATAATTAGAGAAAAAAATAGAAAAACAAAGAAAACGTAAGATATATGTACAAATTGAGAAGTTTACTGGGTGATTGCTCAAAACGATGAATGATTGAATCTTGAAAGACTTTACAGAGACTTTTCAAGGGAGAAATTTTGTGCCTGATCTCTATAACATTCGTGTCCTCACCATTACAAGTACATTTCTTGAGATATGTGTCCGTCCATGAATTGTCTGATTATATACATAAATCACACTACCACCAATACATACAAAGGGCGTGTCCTTGATATTGATAGAAATTTGGTGCACCAACCTTCTAACATCATGTGATTATCTTTTAGGTTACAAAAAAAAAAAAAAAAAGCTTCGAACGTGTGGTTGGGTTTAATAGCATACGAAGTGTACTTGTGGTTGGTGAGGTTAGGTTAAGCTTCTGGATCTTATCTGAACAATCCTGTTTCCACCCCCATGTATTTTCTTAACTATGTGTTAGAGTCAGAAATTGTAGTGTTTAATATTTTCTATTTTTAATATACTAAAACTAATAAAAAATATAAAAAAAAATATACCATTCTCAAATAAAATGGGGCTTGATTATCTAGATCTAACCTCTACTTGTTGTGTACTGTGTTTAGAATTGATGTTTGAGTGTGTCTGGCTAGTAATTTGATATTTATTTTTTAGTATTTTTAATGATTTTGATATACTAATATCAAAAATAAATAAATAAATATTTTAATATATTTTAGAATAAAAATAATTTTATAATATTATAAAGGCAGCCCACACAAGCTCGTGATCCCTCGGGAGCACCCGTGTGCTCGAGTGTACCACATGCTAATCTTTATCATCTGTCCTTCGAACAACTTTTTACTGGATTTTGTCCTTAATGGTGGTAAACAAAATGCCGTGGGATTGACGTGTCGTTGACTCACAATAGATTGCTACTGAGCAAAACCTGCAACTGGCCATCTGCAGTCAGCCGCCCTCTTAGAATACCCGGTCAAACAAACCATTGGCCACCGTTCAACAACCTCAACACCCTTCTCTTGTGTACTTCCTCACCAAATCCTCACCACTCAACCACCACCAGTAAATCACCCACATCGGCGGACCAATAACACTCCTCCACGTAACATAAAGGCCCGGAATATTATATATTACAAGCAGGCCAGCTGTCGTTTTAGACAAACACCCAGCCCACCAAAAATTAAAAAACCGGACAAAGCGTGTTAAAGGAAGGAGGGACCGACGAAGCAGCCGACTTAGACCGACCACATAGCTACGTCATCGGTTAGCAAAACACAACTTGCTTCCTAATTCGACTCATCCCTCGCCACGTGTCCCTCTACAACGGCTAGTTTCATTTCAACCGCCAAAAGGATGAGGACAGTAATTTTTTAAAGAAAACGCACGCGGCGAGAAGATATCTATCTTTGGGAAACTATAAACATGCCCTCGAGTTATATATAATGTTTAGATATAGTCCTTTTCTCCTGATTTCACCAATATTAACCCCCACCTATCCTAATTGTTGCCATATTATATCTTGAAACAAAAGATATAGAGATAATGGACCATTTCCACTGTGGTCTTGTATTTTCTATTTTAAAAACACAAAAAAATCACTCCAAAATTTTTATGTAGGTATATTTAATGACATTGTATTAATTATTTTTTCAAACATGTTTCTTTTTTTTATATATATATTTATCCTTTTTCTATCATGAAATACTAACCATATACAGTTTTATATAACTATGTATAATATACAAGTTAAAGCACATCTATTTTGACTTTCCTCTATTTAAATTAGTAAAATATTTAGCATCACTGATAAAATATAGGCCTCCATATACTATCTTATATATTTTGAATATAAATAAAGATTGTAAAAAGAAAATTAATACAAGAAAGTGTTGATTATTTTCCTTCAAAAACTCTTATCTTTTTTCTTCAAAAACCCTCCCCAACATATTTATAAGAACTCACATCCACGGTATTGGATTTTTTTTACTAATATTCCGATCATGATAAGTCTTTTAAAAAAAACTTGTTTCCAAAATGGTTAGGAATTCAAACACATGGTGGTAATAAACATGTAAATAGCATACTTCACTAATGGGGAATAAAAACCGTTGAGATACATGAACGGTAACACAAAGTGGGACCAGAATGCAATATTAGTTATAAATGGAGGGCCATATCCTTATTATTTGTCAAAAATCTTCCGTACATTGGAAACCTCCAGTTTTTTCTAGCGTTAACATGTATATTCTGGGATTTTGTTTTACTGTTACACCTCGTATTTAAAAAAGAAAATAAAATAAAAAGCAAATCTTTTTTCACGCTATATAAGCAAAACTTTACCATTTTTGAAAGCAAACAAAACTAATTTCCACTTCAAAGACTTTCACTTTCTGTATCTTTCACACAAAGAATTTAGGGTTCTGTATCTCATTTGCAACCTTAGCAAACAAAAGGGTTGGTCTCTCTTATCTTTTTGAAGATTTTCCCGATATTTTCTTGATATTGTTTGCCCTGTAGTTAAAGGGTTTTATAATCAAGCCTACTCTAACCATTTTTTTTATGGGGGTGCAGATTTAGTGACAAAGATTTGGTGATTTAAAGAAGTGAGATTTTGCGAAGATGGCATTGGGGAAGAGGTGTAGTTCAATGAAGGCAAAAAGGGTTAGTGGTGGTGCTTTAGTAAGCGAAGAAGAAGAGGGGTTAGGGTTCAAGTTTGTTAGGTCATATTCATTTGGAAGGAAAAGGGTTTCAATTGCTAAGAATAACGTTCACAGTGAAGATCTGCTGAATCTTGATTGCACTTGCAAGCCTCCATTGAAGAGGCTCTGCAGTTTAGAGCCTGAAAAGTCTAATCTTGAAAGCCTGCCTCAAGATATCTTGGTAAGTTTTACTTTTATACCTAGTTTGAAATTTCTTGACTTGATGATTTTTGCTGTTGGATTTTTGATTGAAGGGTTTTAGTTACTGAAAGTTTCTATCTTTGGTTTTTGCAGATCAGGGTTTTGTGTGGTGTGGATCATGATGATTTGAAGCAGCTTTTTCATGTGTCTAAAGTGATTAGAGAAGCTGTAAGTGATTAAATCTAGATTATTATTCTTTGCTGAGGTTAGCAATTAGTTGCTCTCTAATTAGATACTGATTAAGGTTTTTGTTCATTTGTGTTCATAGACTGTGATTGCAAAAGAACGCCATTTTGCTTATAGCACCCCGAGGAAGTCTCAGGGTTTTCGAACTCTATTTGATTTTGAGAATCCAAGTGAATTGGATGAAATTGAAGCTCCAAATGCGCCAAAGCAGCGAAGGTCTTGCAAGTCACAGTTAAATCGGAAGAGCATTGCTGATATATCAGTGGCATTGTTTGCTTCGCCAAAGAAGGGGCTATTCGTGGAAACATAAATGTGAGAGGCAGGGTTTTGTAAATACAAGCTAAAAGGAGGAGATTAAATTGTTGTTGTAGATAAAGGGTGAAAGGGTTTTGGGTATTTGGATCTGATCAGATCTCAATTGGGTTATGTACATGGCAATATTCTTCACAGGTTACACTTCGACACAGGCCATTGTAGATTCTTCAACAGCTTTCATTGGAGATAGGATTTTTGGCCTGTTTTGTATCTCGTTAAAGTTATTAGCATGCAAGTTAGAGAGGGAAAATGGGATATTTATTTGAAAGGAAATGTTGGGCCTTTCATTTGGGATAAAGAATGAGAATTGTTGTGTACATTTACATACTCCTTTTATTTGAATAATATATAGATGGAATGTTTCCTCATTAATTCTTTGTTTGTGTTCCTTCAAGATACCAAAACTAGTCCTAAAATCCAATTTCGTTTTTACTGGTAATTGCCTTCTATGCATCATACCTTCTAATTTTATCTGTTCCCTTTCTATTTATGCACTGCTCGATTCTTATGGGATGTTGCAAACTGAGACTGTTTTTTTCTTTTAATGATCTGGTTCTGTGTATTGCATTTGATTGAAATGAAAAAAAATGATAATATAGTATATGTTTATAGCTTAGAAACGTGTTCTGAGGTGGTCAACAAGACCCCATGAATTATAACTCGCAAATGCGCCGAAGACAGCTCTGTAAAGTAAAAGCAAATCTAGCATAATTTTAGCCCAGACAAGTGGGGAGATTGATATTCCAGAAGATCCCCCTGGCATTTAGGAGACAGCAAATTTGGGCGGAAGTTTTGGGACAGTTTCTTCTCTGTTGTGGGGGGAATCTAGACAGGGACAGCTGTTGGTGTGGGGGAGGTTTTTAACTTGCAAAGAAGGTCAATGCTTCGATGGCCGCCATGGAAAAAGCAATACTAAGCTCTGCTCAACTTAAATCAGGGGAGCAATCGATTTAGCTCTAAAAGAGGATAATAAACTGAATCTACTTGGATCCTGTGGAGCTCTATGATTACGTTATTTCCATGTTATGATCAACGTACTAGGCAGGCAATTATTTTCAGTAATCCAGAAGGTCAGAATTAAAAATTAACTTATCAGAAAACACTTATCCTCCTACTGTGATGACACTTGTCAAGTTTTGGTCTTGACTCTTGATTGCCATGCCCTTTTCGTAGAATTTACTCCCAGCTCTCTCTCTCTCTCTCTCTCTCTCTCTCTCTCAAACAGTGTTTGACACTTGACTGGGTCGTAATGGTGGAAAGCAAGGAAAGGGTTCTGATAGTGTTCATTCGTTCTTGGAAATGCGGTTGAATGGTGTGCTTTTTTCAAAAACAATATTTTATTTTTTTTTTTATATTTTTTGAATTGTTCTGATACGATAATAAAAAAATTAAAAATATTTATTTTCATGTATTTATAAATAAAAAATATTTTAAAAAACAACTTATATATAATCTCTTACATGTTGTATTTATTGATATCGGGATGTGGGGGTAGAGGCATTGTTATTTTCATTATTGTTTTTTTAAAAAGGTAGATTTCCCGGTGGGATTATCGAAGAGGGCCTCGAATAATCCTTACAAGAACTATTTTACTGTACCATAATTTGAAGTCGAGACCCAGATGATGGGAGACAACGGTTTCTGTTGGAATTGGAGTTCGTTCAATGTCTTGCTAACCCCACCTATATCCATTGTAAGCTCATAATTTTACAAGAACTATTTTTAAAAAATATTGTTTTTGTTATATTTGCTGTTGAATCTATATATCAACAGAATATTAATAATAGAATTACTGATGAAATATATCGAGGATGATAAATCTTGAATTCATGATTTTTTTTATTATTAACCGACACAACCCATAATTAAATATACCGCCAATGAGAATTATTGTCCTCCTTCCATTCTTTACTGTTCTTGCACCATTTTTTCCTGTGAAGGTCAACCTGCTTGGTCCAAGTCTTGTATGATGATGAGTTAGAACTTTCTTCTTCAAATTTCTTTGAGCGTGTGTGGGACCAAAGTTATGAGAACTCTTTGGGATAACTCTTTGGGATTATCCCTTTATTATATTCCCCGTCCATCTATATATAAATATAAATTGATATATTTTTTTAAAATGTTTTCTTACACTTTTATTTGGATTCAAACTCAAAATGACAAGGCAGAGAACAAAATCACTTCCCGCTGGATCCAAAGCTTCTAAAAGTAATCCATAATATTCAAATGGCATCAATAAAGCAGAGCCCTAATACAGCCCACGAACTCTCACACAGGCCCACTAAATGGCCTTACTTTAGCCTTAAGAACCAGCCCACACATCTCTCTGGATTCTGTATATATAAGCAGAACCGGCACCGTTATTCTGTTCCATTTCGCGCCTTTGACACTCATTCACTCTCTCAATGGCTTCCACGAAACGCGAGCTCTCACCCGGACCCGGACCCGGACCCGGACCAGAGTCCAAAAAGGCCCAAGGTCTAGCTCTCACCCAATCCAGAATCCAAAAGGGCAGAGCTTGATGTCTCCGGACCCGATTCTCTAAACTCCACGTCGAACCAACTGCGCGTGATGCTCAATCCCGCTGGTTGTGATTTACGTAATGGAACCCTTTTTTGACACTCTTCTCTGTTTTTTAATTTGGTGTTTAAAATCCTAGATTTTATAAAAATAATAAAGGAAAATCTCTTTAATTTAGACTATCTTGTTCAAATGAAGTGCAACTCAATAATGTTTTGTGAAAGAACTTGTTGAGTTTTGTTGCTCATGGGCTGCGAGGGAGCTATTTCTTACGCGGTTTAGTGTAATCTATAAGTACAAATCATGTAATTCTATTTTGATATGATGAAAAAGAAAAGGGAAAAAAAAAAAGCTTCTCATTACACATTGTCGAATCATATTAAATCATGTGTTCTTATTAGTAATAATTGCTGTAAATCTTTCACAGCAGAACTGTTAGACTCCTGAAAACTTAAAAAGGCTACGGGCTAAAGATATGATTTTTTTTCTGACAACTGAAACTTTGAGCTAAAGAATCTTAAACCCAAAAAATTAAAATGGTTATAAACCCTCAAAGAGAATGTGATTTTGGAGAAAGTACTAAAAAAAAACTCTTTTACCACAGAATTTTATTCTATTCCACCTGCAATATTGGAACAGTAATGATTGATTCTTTTATCAGTGAAAGAAAAGGACATTGTGGTAGATAGGAAGATGGCCGATCCATTCCATTCTATGTGCGTAAACCTGAAAGCTATGCTGAACCTTTTAGTTTGCCTTTTTTAAAGATTTTGATATCGAACTAGATGCTTCAATGAGGGGCTTGCTTACTGTTGGTCTGGTGCTCGTGCCATTGTTGAAATAACAAGACGGGAGTATTGTTTCGGTTGAAAAATTGTTTTGGTTCAACAGGTTAATATGGAATACATGCCACCTGACCAGCAGTATGTTGTCATTTAGGCATTTCAAGGGGAGATGATGCCATGGGAAACCTAGGGGAGACGCTGCTTAGCTTTGGGTTTTGAAGGCACAGGGAAATTCTCTAGTGCTGGAAATTTTGAGATTTTGGTGAAAAGTTCGTCAGGTTGGAGATACAATCCTGTGCTGTGTTGAGCTTGAAAGCAAACCATTGGCTTTTATAGGATCCTCTGAGAATGGAAAATGGTTGGGATTTGCGAAGGGATTGATGCTGGCCCAAGGGGTCTTGAAGTGGAGTATTCTTCAGCAAAATAGCTATAATAGGAGCCGGCTCTATTTCCTCGTGTTCTATTGAAAAATGTCTTATCTGATTTATTACTGCGAACCAGATTGCTGTTGTGGCGTTTCCAAAACCAGAAGATCTAGAATTCCGAGTTGATAAGAGATTTAAAAAAATGGGGATGGAGGTTCCTGCTGATGCCACAAACAATATGATAGGTATTGTTTTTCATTTGCATGTATTATTTTCTTCCATATAGCCAACACCAACTAGTTTAGGATTGAGGCTTGGTTATTGCTGTTGCATTTGAACTCCACTTACTTCGGTTTGCTGAATCCTACAAAATTATGGTTTCACCATGGCCTGTTGAATCTTGGTAGCTAATTATGCTCTCCACAAAAGCAAGGACATGCCTGTTCCAGATGAACTTTCTGATCAGGTAAAGATTTGGTAAGCATAAATCACACATATCTTATACATTTTTTAGCATAGTGTGGCTGATAGCTTAGACCATTTTATAAGGAAATTTTTGCTGAACTCGATTGGAGAGAGTCGTGGAGACATTTGGAGGAAGGTTTTATTTTGCCTTTTTTCGGTCTATTTATTCTTATGTCATTACATAAGGTCATGATGGTTTTCCATTTGATTCAGCTGGTAGTGGATCTTGGCAAACTTTTCATCCACCACCTCCATCATTGTGTTATGGCTACCAAAACACCAGCCCACCATCATTGAATTATGGCTTCCAAAATACCAACCTACCTCCTTTACCATTGAATGATTACTGCCAAAATACCTCATAAGTAAGAGTTTGCCAGTTTCTAATGTTCTTTATTTTTCTTTTTCCAGGATTTACATTTCTAGGTTTGCCTTGCGGAACTCCTTGCTTTCCACTACCTCCATCTCCGGCTCCATGCAGCAGCATTCTGGAGGATATAACCCTCCTCCTCCGAGAATCTGCTAATTTCCGTATAGTCTCGCCATCCATTCCTCAATGGAGAATGGGAAATCGAGAAGGCGAAGGCGAAGTTCTGGGAAATCGAGAAGGCGAAGTTCTGGTTCATGCTGAATTGCAGATATTTTGTAAACATGAACTTGATGAACAGAGTTCAAAGGCCCCCTTCAAAGATAATTTCTAAATACTTGTAAATACTACCACAAGTTCCAAGATTTTGAAGAACTTCATTTTATATCTACACAGAAATGGCCAAACCTGAGAGAGCGAGAAGTATCAAAGAGCTGGAAGGAAAAGGTTTAGGTCCCATATGTTTTACACACCAGACCATGTGATAAGCCTCTCTAAAGCTGCAGATTCCTTGTCGTCAATCCATGCTTCCAACCCCACCATAAACCCTTCTCCCTCTCTATCTCTCTGCTATTATATCATCCACGATATCTACAACAGAAAGAAACCTTTTTTAGCCATGTTCTTCTGTTGCTATATTGAATTGACGGCCTAGATTTGTTGTCTGCCGCAACTTGTAACCACCGTACACGTCCACTCTCAGTTTCTCTGGTGCTGTGTTAGATATTGATTTTAAAAAAAAAAATTAATTTAAAATGTATTAAAATTATATATATATATATATATCAAAATTATTGAAAAATATTTTTATTAAGTATTTTTTAGATAAAAAGTAATTTGAAATGCGTTTTAAGAAAATAAGAATTATTATAACATTAAACAGTTATTAGCACATCAACATCATTAAAAACACTTGGAAATAAAAATTACAACGATGTCAAGCTTGATTCATAATGATTGACAAAACCCTTGTGACCAACTTAACGAATAATTGTAAGCTCGTGTTATGAAACAAAACCCAGTAATTGTAAATTATTTTAATTAAGGAATCCTTGTAATAATTCTAAGATCAAATAAAAATAAATTGTGGAGTGAAATCTAACACCTAAAAGAACAGCCATTTCTTTTGAAATATCAAAAATACAAAAGTCCACATGGGCCGTGCAAGAAACAGAAAACCCCACTTTTTAGAAAATACATTTTGTATGTCCAAATAAATAAGTAAAATCTCAATTATCTCATACTCTTATAAATGATATATGTCTTGACTCGAATTCGAGACTTGTTGTGCAGATCACAAGTTTTTTGTTATCACATTACGTCATTTGGAGACATTGTTTCTTTCATCCCCATTCACTTCTTTGTATTATAGGTGTTTGTCACTATGTTTCAAAATCGTTTTTAAAAAAAAAAAAAAAAAATTAATTTGAATTAAAAAAATTTAGTATTTTTAAATCATTTTCATATGTTGGTGTCAAAACAATTAAAAAAAAACAAGTTATACTTAGATTGCATGCATGGTTTTTCATCATATATATAATTCGTGATGTCGTTCAAATTATTTTCTATCTTTATCACTTAATTTTTTAACATAATTCCAAGCTTAAGCCGTATTGATTCCAGAAGATGCAAGCAAATTGAGTCACCAAGTTCAATAGAAGCTCTTGTCTGCATCATTCCTGTTTTGATAAGCTTCACTTCCAAATAAAATTGACAAGTTCTCTTGGACTATTCGATCAAAAACCACAGCCAGTTCATCGAGGAAAAGCAAGATGTCTCCGGACTTGAAAAGTCTATCACCAATTTTTGTTGAATGCTACCTTTTAGAAATTATATTTTATAAATTCAGATAAACGATTAAAATTCCAGTTATCTCAAACTCTTACAATAAATACACGTTTGGATTCGAACTCAAAATATATTATATAGATTACAATTACTTTGTTATCGCGTCACATCACGTTAATTTATAATTGGGGACTACACTACCAATTGTCTAGAGAGGGAAAAGGAAAAGAAATTTTACCAACATTACATGACAAATGACATCTCATAGAAAAGGAGATGGGTGCCTAGAAAGGCCATGAAAGAAAGAATCAGCAAGGAAAGGATTTTGTTCGAAGTAAAGTAAAATAATTCTCTCAAAGATAATTGTGCCCACTAAAATAATGCAATGTCCACCCGCACCTAAAAGTTTTTCCATCCACGTTGTCCCAAACTCCCGTCTATATACTTTCTCGTGTCATTGTTAACCTTTTTGCGGTCCATGTGATATTATATTACATTATATTTTTAAATTTATGATAAAAACATATCAATTTTTAAAAAAATAAAAACACTAAAAAATTATTAATTTAATATTTTTTTCAAAACAAATACATTTTTAAAAAGCATCAAAATACATGAAATCAAGTTGGATTCTATCTTAAATCTCTTGAAACTACGTGCTTAAAAAACCTCGGCACAAAATCAATCACAAGTAGTAATTAAATCCATAAAACGCAAAAATCGAAATAAAATTCATGTTGCTAATTGAACAGTGAAGCAGACCTAACAGCCTTTTGATTTGAATTAGTGGTGTATTTAATCCCTCTACTCTTATTTCTATCTTAGTTTACTCCCTTAGCCCAACTCATATGATTAAATTAGAAATTACACTAATTATACTCGAATATTGAAAAGAAAAATTAATAACACGTTTATATGAGAACATGGATGTATCTATTAAAGCAAAACATTTTAAAACATTCTACCAATTACAATTACATTCCACTATATATATATATATATATATTAAGAAATTTCACCAATTACAGTCAAAAACATGATAAAAAGACATGTTTATATAGATATATTTGTTAAAAAAATTAAAATATATATATATATATATATATATATATATATATATATATATATATCTTGCTAATGTAGTTGTTTATAACTTACATATAATATTTTTAATTAATTGGGCAAGATTGGTATAGAATCTTCCCTTTATTATTGTATAATCATTTTCTTTTGTCTCCGGTGATAATGGTTTCGAACCCCACGTTTAAATTAGGACAATAAAATCTAAGGGATCAAAATCAACGAAATTTAGAGTAGAGGGACCAAATACACCATGGAACCCTTTTGATATATTCCATGCCTCTCTCCTACGCCCACTTTCCTACAAAGGCATACAAACCCCCCGCAAAGCAATCTCCTTTAAACCCCACTGCTGTTTCTTTCTTTCTTTCTCGCGCATGTCTTGTTAAATCCATCGACTCTCAAATGGTGGTCCGAAATCTCAACTCCTGGATTTCACTAAACCAAGTTCTCTCCTTTTATTTCCTTCTTTATGGAAGAAAATGGAAAGCCTCTCATGAACATCGAGTTTAATTCCATCTAATTTCTCATCATGACTTCCATTGATCTTTCTCATAATCCTCTATTCTCGTGCATCATCACTCTCTACACTCTAATTCTCTTATACTTCCCTCAAGCACAGAAATTCTCAGTCTCCCCAATTCTGGTCATCACTTTAACTCTCTTGCTCTTTCTTTTACGCCTTGGAGCGATTCAAAGACTCCAACTTTCAGTCACTGAAGGCGATGACACCATTGAAATCAAGCAAAGCAAAGACACCCATTTCGGTAAGTCTTCAGACTCTTGCTTTTTGACTCATGTAGACAAATGGGGTGCTTCCCGATGCGCTGAAAAGGATCGTTTTGACCCGGGTCCGAGCCCGGAACTTGAAGGGTCGTTTGTTGAATGGGATGTCAGCGCTCCATTGGAGGTTATACATGAGGAGGAGGAGGAAGAGGAGAATCCGACTCGGTTTGGTGGTTTGGAAAGATATCCGTCTTTGTCTATGTATTACCCGGAAACGGATTCGGATTCGGATTCTGACGGTGTGTTTTCAGCTGACGGGGAGTGGAACGTGTCGGAGAGATGCAGCTTTAAATGGGAAGACGAGGATAGAGAGGGGCTATTGATAGAGATAGCTCTTGATCAAAGTGATAACAAGAAGGATACGGGCTTGGGTTTGGGTCCGGGTTCTGACTTTTACGTTGAAGAGGATAACTTGATAGAGATTGATATATCTCCGGCCAAAAACGACGAGCTGTTTCCCGGTGAAGTGTGATTAAGTCTAATTAGTGCTTAAAAAAGGGTTCAAGGCTTCGAGGGTTAGGTTCAGTTAATTTTGATCAATTAAAGCTGATAATGAGAGGCAGTTTTTTTAGGGGGGGTGAGTCATTTTCCTGGGTTTTTAAATGTTTGTTAGTGAATTAACGTTGTATTAAACCGATGATTAAGTACATTAATCACTAAATCCAAGGATCTAATTAAGTTGACATGAGACGAGATGACTAATGTACCCTACCCTACATGGATTTCCTTTATAAAGATTTGGAAAAAGGGTAATTATTTATTGTTGAAATGGGAAAGTTTTTAGGGTTCCAAGGTGCACTTTGATAAAGGGAGGGTATGGTGTGCCACCCGAAGTTGAAGAGTGCATGCACATGGGACTGGCAGAGAGAAGCTATTTTGACCGACTGTTGTCTGTGCAGAGATCGTAGGTTCGGTGCTCATTCAATGCTCTTGTTTCTTGATTCAATGCAATGAGAATTGTGTACGTATTTGTAGTTTTGATGTAGCTAAGTATTTTTTATTTGAAAATATACTGCTTTTTTTAATTTTTAATATTAATATATTAAAATTACTGGAAAATATGTGTTAATTTGTTTCGTTTTAATTAAAATATCAGTGAATATAATATGTTACGTACTATAATGTATTTCCCAGCAATATTGCGTAAATTAGCACTTCCAAATAATATATTATGTACAGTGATATATTCAATTAATATAATTCTCGTGTGTGTGTATCCTACAAGTTATTTTCTGAGTCTAGCTATGTATATTAATTTATTATTATTTTTAATAATGATAATAATATACTAATATCGTTTAATAATAATAATGAAGTGGTGTATACTTTTATTTATTTTAGGTCCTTCGTAGAAAAACTGTTGCATATTTTTCAACAAGAAAATACTTTCCTCGCGTTAAAACATAGTTTTTTTTTTTCTAATTAGAAAGTAAATTTCGTTGATTATTTTTATTTTCAAAACGTCACCAAAAATGGAAAAGTCAATTGCACGATGTTATCCCTGCTAGAATACTATTGGTCTTGGATCATTTTGACACGAACCAGCACTTAAAACAACTTCAGATGCAACAATTCATGAATTCAGCTCTTCTTCACTCAAGAATCGATTAGTAAAAACATCTAGTAGATGGTTAAGTGATAAAAATTTAAAATTAAGTGTTTTGTTTTATATGTAATCTATTGTTCCAGTTTTGTGGTTACTAATATGATAATTGAAGACCATGATTTGCAATTTCCTTGGTCTATTATGCCTTGTGGCTGCTGCCTTTTGTTCTGAGGTTTATTTTTTTAAAATAGCTTGTTCGCGCAAAAATATTTGGTAGAATAGTACATTTTTAATTTGTTTTTTATTATTTTGATATATTTTTTAATAAAAAAACCATTTTAAAATCAAATGCACTTTTTTATTAAGAAGTAGATGCTCGGTCAACCTCCACTTTCCAATCAATTTTTTATTTTATTTTATTTTATTTAGCTATCAAGTTAGCGTGTGTTTTGCACGTGATAGCAAATAAAAATAAACGTGAAGTTGAAGACTAGAACATCAATTACGAAGATTTTAATTTATATACATCAAATAAAATCAACTTTAAAGTCTGTAATAAATCACACGCAGTGTCTAAAAGCAACAGCATGCATACCGACTGGCGCATGTGCTCTTAGCGCGTGTAGCACAGCACCAGCACCAGCACCAGCAAGTTTTTATCTAGTTGACTGTTTGTCACGCGCTCTGATAACAAAAAAAAAACAAATTAGCTTGTTAGCACGAGTTTCACGTGCCCCAATAATAATAAAAGAAAAAATTGACAGGAGGCACAGGTTGGACCAGCTCTCTATTCAAATTATGATATTTTACAGAGAGGCATGTTGTTTCTTATTTTTCCTTAGCTGGATCGAAGGAAACTTTAGTCACCGGTGACTACGTACATGTTTCAAGACTATAAACTTAGCTTGTCTGTAAATTGACTTGAAAAGCTTCGGATTCATAGTCTAATTTTTTGGTTGAATCGAATAAAATATTAATTTAATAAAATATTAAAATACACGAGGGGAAAAAGTTGTGTTAGTAAAAGCCTTGAAATTGAGTATAAAAAAAAGGCAATGATCAGTGCTAATTGAGATTCTCTTTAAATTTTATTTTAAATTGTTTTGATTTGGTAAAGGGTGGGTCCTGATTTTAATTTATAGACACCCTTGTTCAGAAAAGGAAAAAACAATCTATAACTTTCAAGCTTGAGTGACTGAGTGGGTAATGGGCCCAAACCAACAAGAACTCTCATCTTCGAGCCCATCTTTTCTTTGTTAGCAAGTGTTTGTAGAGCTCAGCAATGGACCTTTAGTAACAGGCCGTAACCACTAGTAGGGTGTGTGCCATGGTGGTATGGTGGCAGCTAAGCCATTGAACCCACCCAAATAAGAAATGAAAACGAAGGAGAAAATCAAAGTGAAAAGGGGAGTTGTCGGTTATTTAATTTGGAGCAAATACAAAGTGTAGCAAAAAAAAAAAAAATTATATATATATATATATATATATATATATAAAGTAAATAATAGGGTGTTTGATTGAATAAATTAGCTTTCTTTTGATTTTTACCTAGTTTGTTCTAGAATATTATTTGCTTAAATTCTAGTCAATGATCATCTTTTCATAAGCATGGGATTCGTTTCCATCCACGTTTAAAACAATTATATCAATTAGCAACAAAATAATCGTATGAAAAGGTTTATGGTGTGGACACTCCGACTTAAATTGATGGTAATGTTAGAAAGTAAAATATTTTTTGTATTTAAAAATAAATTGAAATAATATTTTTTTATAAATACTTTTAATATTAACCTATCAAAACAATTCAAAAATACTAAAAAAACACATTTAAAAAAAAAAATCTAGTCCAGACACTTCCTTGGACATTCCAGAATAATAATAAAAAATCGTGCACATCCATCAGGCTGTTCAGAATCTTGACTCTTAAACAAAAACAAAAAAAGAGTCATGGGCAACGACTAGTCATTTGAATTAGGAACATTCGTACAAACAGGCGAAAAATTGCGAGAGATTTGAACGCTCCAGTAATATTGGTAGCGTTTGAATAAAAACCACGTGAGACGTGACGTCTTTCTTCGGCAACCTGCCAGCTGGACCTCGCTGTTTTCAAAAAAACGAATTCCCATTTTGATACAGAGGTTCTCGAAGCTTTGAAGAGTATAAATTTATTATAATTAAAATGCGTTCGCTGCTGTCAGAATTAATTCTTTTAAATGTAAAAATTATATGAAGAGTGCAAGAATTTTCTCATGATGCTATGAATCTGAGTAAAATAATAAATTCAGCATAGTTTCTGTAAAGTATGAGATTTTAATAAAATATATAATTTTAAATTGATATAAATTTATTTATTTAATAAGTTTAAACAAAAATTGAATGACTTTTTTAAAAAGACACTAACGTTAAGCAATGCAAATTTTTTAAAATAAAAGCTAACATTGAGCTACAAAAATTTTCTAAGTCATTAACCTTTGATATTAGATCTAAAATACTGTATATAGAGAAGTTGCACAACTCAATTTTTAATAAATACAACATCGAATTATAAATTTTTTTAATTATTATTCTCATTGTTATTATTATGATTGTTAAATTGTCACAATCCTTATAGTTATCATTATTACCATCACTATAAATAATTAATATTCTAGTTATTATTGATATTACTATTGTTGTCATCATCATCATTATTATCGTCATTATCATTACCACAATAATCATCACTGGTTAAATCTTTGTTACGGTTATTACTATCACAATTATAACTAATACCACAATTATTTTTATTTCTATCATCACCATTATCATTATTATTAATGCAATTATTTAATCATTATTAGTACCGGTATCACCACTGTCATTACTATTGTCATCGCGATTATAATCACTATTATAATTACTAACACTACTATTGTTATTAATAATATCATTAAAATTATCATTAGTATTATTATCATTATTATAATTATTTTTATTATTATTCTTTTATGAAAAAAAAAAGATTTTCAATTTTATCCCGATGTAAAAGCAAAGAAAATTTTTGCTGATTATTAATAAAATAATTAACACATCACAATGCATGATTTAAAAAAAAATGGAAACACATATCATTATATTATATTGTGGTGTAGAAAATCTTTTTTTCCACCAACTGCCACGTGTCTATTTAAGCTAAAAACAACAAATTCAAAGTTTTTTTTTTCTGTTCTTTATATTTTCTTGGCAGATACGCCACCACAAATCACGTGCCGCCTTTTCTTTCAAGCCAGTCGAGTCAACCACAAGAAAAACCATCTCAACAACAGCTCACGCACAACGCAAGCAACCACGCCTCGTCGCCTCCCTCTCTTCTCCTACTTTCTCGGGCTCTTTACATCTCTTCCTTTCCAAACAATCAAAACACTACACGTCTCTCTCTCTCTCTCTAAATTCTCTTTTTCTCTCTCTATTTTTTCAAAAAAAAAAACTCTCTGCTCACTTATAACTAAAAGGAGGCCCCTAATTAAGAAGGCTGTTTGTTTTTTGAGAAGATTTCTGTAGAAAATCTAAAGTGAGTGAAAATGAACGGATTGAGTTTATTTAAGAGAGCTTCTAGAGCTTTCGATGACTATCCTACACTCGCTAAGCTCATTGTTGTTTGCACCGTCAGGTAATGTTCCCTCCTCTGTTTCTTTCTCTCTTTTTTTCTTGCCTCATTCTCTTAATTAAGTTTTACCGTTACTCTTTTTTTTCGATTTTTTATTTTATTTTTCTAATGAAATAATCTAAATGAAGTTGCTTTTATTGTTGTTTGTGCTAAGTGGGTGGTTAGTGGTTTAGTAATTTTTTGATTAGCATCGATCAATTTTTCGTTGCGGTTAAATGTGATTTTTGCTGTTTCCAAGGATGTTTCTAGGATTATATATTTTAAATTTTTGAAGCTGTTGTTGCTATAGCAGAGATCCACTCCACTTGGTTTTGTTCTGTTGTAAATTGTAATAAAACAGTGTACATATTAATATCTTAAAATTGCTTGGGATGGTGTTTAGCAATTTTCAAGCAATTTGGATCAAATATATAAACGTTAGAGAATAGTATAAATATTTTGTAACTTAATTATTAAATTTTTGTGTTGAAATGGTTATTCGAGATGGCATCACAGTTTGGTTGATCAAATCATCACGATGTCGAATCTCGTTAATCTAGTTTAAGCTTTTGGATCGAAATGATTGTCCGGGATTAAAAAATCTCATTGCTATCATTTGTTTTTCTGGTTCAGTGGCGGGGGCTATGTAGCATATGCAGATGCAAATTCAACAAGCGGTGCACATGCTATTGCACCTGTATCGGAGATCAGGAAAAAGAAGGTGGTGGTGGTTGGAACTGGTTGGGCCGGAACTAGTTTCTTGAAGAAACTGAATAATCCCTCGTATGATGTTCAGGTGATATCACCTCGGAACTACTTTGCATTTACGCCCTTGTTACCAAGTGTTACGTGCGGTACGGTGGAGGCTCGTAGCATTGTCGAACCAATTCGTAGCATTGTCAGGAAGGTAATGAGAAAAGGATTATTGATGAGCTTAACTTTCTGCAGTCCATGTGCATAAATACTGTCTATGTGTGGATCCTAGGAGTGGACTGGATTTATGTAGGTGATTGTGCATATAACTTGACTTAAGAATAGAATTCAGATATGAGGCGAATGCAGTAACCAGCCCTTGTTGCTTCCTCTTGCAGAAAGGTGTTAACGTTAGCTACTGTGAGGCTGAATGTTTCAAGATTGATGCAGATAATAAGAAAGTTTATTGTCGACCTAATCCGGACTCCAGTATGAATGGGAAAGAAGAATTTGCCGTGGATTATGACTATCTTGTAATAGCCATGGGAGCCCGTCCGAACACATTCAACACACCCGGTGTAGTAGAGCATTGCAATTTCCTGAAGGTAACTTCCTTGGGATTTATCGATATGTTATCCTTGTCATTTTCAGTTTTCATTAATTTCCCTTTTACACACATCTTCTATAGCAGAATGACCAAAAAAACTCTTAAGGTAAAGTAATGCTGCTCTGGTGTCAGATTTGGGTGACAGGAAATTAGGAATCCAATCACTTCCTTGTCATTTTCAATTTCCATTCATTTTCCTCAATACACACATCCTATTTAGCAGGATGACCAAAAATATTCTTAGGGGAAGTAACGCTTCTCTGGTGTCGGATTTGGATGATAGGAAATTAGGAATGAATCACATCGCACATGCACAACTAATATCAATTTCTTCTGTAGGAAGTTGAAGATGCTCAGCGGATCCGTCGTTCTGTTATTGATTCGTTTGAGAAGGCAAGTTTGCCAACTTTGAGTGATGAAGAGAGGAAGAGAATTCTTCATTTTGTAGTTGTTGGCGGTGGACCAACAGGAGTGGAGTTTGCTGCTGAGCTTCACGATTTTGTCAATGATGATTTAGTCAAACTATATCCAGCAGCCAAAGATTTCGTACAAATAACACTTCTTGAAGCAGCAGATCATATTTTGAACATGTAAGTACCTACCTCTTGCTCACGATAATCGATGCCTCGTTAGTCTTGCTTCTGTTATTAACTTAAGATAGCATGAATGCTAGTGGTTGCTTAAATCTAAATTAAGATGTCCTGCGTTTCAGTTTGATCCATTAGGATTTGCATGTAGTTCAGAATTATTACATTAGCAATTTAAACCAGACTTGGGATTGGACCGGGGGGGGGGGGGGGGGGGGGGGGAAGAAGAAAGAACTGGGTTCAGGAAATTGCAGTAGCAGTGAAAACCTTGGGGACTCATTTATATGATCGAATGTATGCTCATGGAGCTTTCTTTTTTCTTTTGTTTCTGGTCCCTTGGCTTAATTTTTCTTATTTCATACTGTCTGGATTGGCTGGTGTTGGGTGTCAGTCTGTATAAATTCCATGGACTCCCTGAGATGCTACACTTGCAAAATGCCAAGTTAGATTACATGATACAACTACACAAATCAATTATAGTTTGTGTGCACCTACATTGATCACATACATATACAAGAGTTCCAATATATGAACTCATGCTTTGGGGGGTCTTGTGTGCAGGTTTGACAAAAGAATCACAGATTTTGCAGAAAAGAAGTTCCATAGAGATGGCATCGATGTGAAGCTAGGGTCGATGGTTGTGAAAGTATCTGATAAAGAAATATCTACCAAAGTAAGGGGGAATGGTGGTGAAATTACTGCTATACCATATGGAATGGTCGTCTGGTCAACTGGAATTGGAACCCATCCTGTCATAAGGAATTTTATGCAGCAAATTGGTCAGGTATGTTACTGGCTTCTAAAAACTGATTTGTTGTTGTTTCAGAGTCTTCAATGTATCTTCCATGATCCTTAGGTATATTGCATCCAAAGTGAACACTCTTAATTCAATGTATCAATTGAAAAAAAAAACATCTGCTCCTGTGAACACAGACCAATAGGCGTGCTTTAGCAACTGATGAATGGCTGCGAGTTGAGGGATGCAATAGCATATATGCACTTGGTGATTGTGCTACAATTAACCAACGCAAAGTCATGGTATGTTCTCATTACTTTTCTGTTACCATTTGTGTGCATGGCATCCCCTGTTTTGTTACGTTTGTGTTATATTTATTGTTCTTCTATCTGTTATTATCCATCTAATGCACTCGTCACATTCTTCTATGACATTGTTCTTGCTTTATGAGACTAAAAAGGAAGTTTTTACGTCTCTATTAGACTCTCTCGGACATTTAAGTATCTAACTTTTCTAATGGCAGACATACAGAACTGCTCATTCTTACAGTAAACAACAAAATGTTCTCTTTCAAGGAGCATATGCTTGAACTTCTTGTCATTCGAAACACATATCACGCATTAAAATCATATCCGTAAACTCACAAACTCATAGCTGAAAAATACATACTTTTTTCCTGGTCTATATCTGTTGTCATGGCTACTGTTAACAATCCAAGATGATGTATGACCTCCACCAGAAATCCGAAGACCGGTGATTGATAGAATTTTTTTCACACCAAAATGATATTTGATGTCAATGTCACGTTTAGAATTCAATCACCTAACCTGTTGGTTTAAGTTCTCTTTCTTGTACTGCCATGCTTGTAGGAAGATATTGCAGCCATATTTAAGAAGGCAGACAAGGACAATTCTGGAACCCTAACAGTAAAAGAATTTCAAGAAGTCATTGATGACATATGTGAAAGATATCCTCAAGTGGAGCTACATTTGAAGAGCAAGAAAATGCGTGACATTGCTGATCTCTTGAAAATGGCTAAAGGAGATGTTGCAAAAGAAGCGATTGAACTGAATATTGAAGAGTTTAAGAAAGCCCTTTCTGAAGTTGATTCCCAGATGAAGAATCTTCCAGCCACGGCTCAGGTCTTGTGTTGATTTTGTGATTCTCCAGTCTATAAATTATCATTCTCTGAGAACCATCCCCTTATTATCTATTTCCATGTGCCTGGCTTCAGGTTGCAGCTCAGCAGGGCACTTATCTTGCTAATTGCTTCAACCGCATGGAAGAGGCTGAAAAAAATCCTGAAGGTCCTATCAGGTTCAGGGAAGAAGGTCGCCATCGATTCCGTCCATTTAGGTACATCTTAATCTTGTATAAAGCAATTCTCCCACTATCCATGTACCGATGCTTAGCATTCCTCCACCATGCATGATGCATCTGCTCTCAATCAAAACACAAAGATTCCTCCCAGCAGGTCTATTGCAGAGCTAGCTGTTTAACTTGGCCCATCTATGAATTCAAGTTACAGACCACTTGTTGAATGCCAGATTAATATATGAATGTCTACCTTGAGACTTGCATCCTGTTAGGATCCTCAATCATTTGCTTCATGGCGTGTAATGTTTCTGTTTCAGATACAAGCATTTTGGGCAATTTGCTCCATTGGGAGGAGAACAAACAGCAGCACAGCTTCCTGGTGATTGGGTTTCAATTGGCCAAAGCTCTCAGTGGCTTTGGTATTCTGTTTATGCAAGGTATCGTCTCTCTCCTTGGCTCTACAATCACAAAGAGATATCAAATTGAGTAGATATACATGTATATACTTATATGGTTTTGGTTTATGTCAAAATCAGCAAGCTAGTCAGTTGGCGCACCAGGGTGCTGGTGATAACAGACTGGACAAGGCGTTTCGTCTTTGGAAGAGATTCCAGCCGCATTTGAGCAGCAGTTATCAGCATGGTTCCCATTTGGCAGAATTATATTTCTTACTTTGGTAACCCCACTTTGGCAGAATTTTTTTTTTTTTTTTTTGCTTACAGATCATATTTCATTAACCAAACTGTTGAATAAACAAGCTCATACCGCTTAAAATTTATCAAATCTGGAGAGGTGAATTGTATAATCTGCGTGCTGAAGATCTCAGCATTACCCTTGGTGGTACACAGTTTTGGCATTAGCGAGTGCCACGTTTTGTGGCCAAAATTACTTGGAAATTTTCTTCTTCTGTTTCTTTTTCTGTACTTTACCAATCTATATGGTCTGTTCACATTCTTTCTACTAAATATAGTTGTTGTCTTGCTATAGTTACTGCTTGCCATTTGTTTTTCCAAGCCCGGAAATTCATTTATCAAGTATTCTAACAAAGTTTTCCCAATCTCAGAAACCTTTTTACCCAGCCTTGTGTTAAGGAACCATCTCACCTAAAAGCTTAAGCTTGTAGGTGAGGCCCCAGAATATGATTTATATTATTCTCTAACACACCCCTTCAAGTGAAAGCCCTTTGGGCTTGAAACTTGCACAAACCCACATTACCTTGTGCTTGATTTTTATCAAATAGAATGGGGGTGGTGAGATTCGAACTCGTGACCGCTGGGTCAACAAGGCTCTGATACCAAGTTAAGGAACCATCTCACCTAAAAGCTTAAGCTTGTAAGTGAGGCCCCAGAATATGATTTATATTATTCTCTAACACCTTGTAGTAGGATTGGGTGATGGAAGTTGAGGTTGGGAATCGAATTGACCTGTGCAGTGAAATTTTTGTACCTGCTGATTGTTGTGTAGTTTTAAAACCTGAATAGATGATTCATCGGCAAAACTCGAGTAAAACGAGATTATTTTGCGAAAAACACAAACAGATTAATGCTGTTTTTAATCGGATGAGGGTTTTTTCGTCTATTTATTTTTCAATTTGGATCAATCCAAATCCTACCAAGCTATTACAGGGGCCACGTACGGGCATTTTACTAGGGGGGAAAATGATAACAAAGTAGGCCAGCCATGGCCAGCGGGGTGTCGTTTGATTTAGTTTTACCGAAAGAGAGCTACTTGCATCCAGTCAACTGGGTTTTGCATACTTCGAATTTCTCTCTACCGAGCTTGATGGGCCTGAGAATTATACAAAGCAACCTCTATTAAAGTCTTAGGGGTAACAACATACGTGTTAGTAAAAAAAACAATGTTTAGAAATCAATAAAAGTTAAATGATATATTCACCCATTAGATTCCTCTAAAACTCGTCAAATAGGCACAAGTTCAAGATTTTTGCATATTTAAGAATCTCAATTTGTGTTGATTTGGTGACTTTATTTTTAACTTGGTATGTGAAAATTAAAATTCCATTTTCCATTAATAAAATATTAAAATATTGGCGGCTACCAGATATCAAATCAGAATTTTAGTGGGCTCCAACAGGTGATACAGCGGCCATGGGATCGTGGGACTGGGCTCAGCGTTCATAATCATATCTTGCCGAATGATTGGATCTATTATGGTCAATCCAGAAAACAAAAAAAACAAGGTAAAACTCCTTTTTCCCTGTTTACAAATAGATTTTATACTTTAATTTTCCAGCAAGCAAGAACAGATTTGAAAATAAAAATAGAAAAGAGGTGGGTACATAGAATGGTCAACAATAAATTAGGACCTGGACAGTTCGAGAGTGTTTGGCAGCAAGTTTGAATTCGACAATGACTATACCTTGTAACCACTGGCGAGTCGGTATTGAAGCCTCTGAACCACGGCCTTGAACGTGTGCTTTTTTCCTTTCTTGTCCAGGAAATTGGCAATTCGGACATGAACTGTCACTCATCATCTCTCATCGAGCTGAGATCCTCGGCCTCGAGCAGATCGTTTGAGGTTTCAGTTCTTATCCAGGCAGTCTGAATGTACTCTCCTTGCGTAGGATCTACTCAAATTTCTGTTTCGAAACAAGCTAGTGGAAGCCATAATTAATGCCCTTCTCGATGTAGTAGTGGTGACTCTTTTTTTTTTACTTTACTTTTCTAACAGTATTTGAAAAAAACTGGTGAAAAATACTATTTTTCCAGGAACGGTTAGAGAATAATATAAATTATATTATGGGATCTCATTTACAAACTTAAACTTTTAGGTCAGATGGTTCCTTAACATGGTATCAGAGTCTTATTGACCCAGCGGTCACGAGTTCGAATCTCACCACCCCCATTCTATTTGATAAAAACCAAGCACAAGGTGATGTGGGCATGTGCAAGTTTCGAGCCCAAAGGGCTTTCACTTGAGGAGGTGTGTTAGAGAATAGTATAAATCATATTATGGGACCTCACTTACAAACTTAAACTTTTAGGTGAGATGGTTCCTTAACCGGAACAACTTATTATTATTATTATTATTATTTTATTTTCATGGGTGTTTTTGGCACACTATACGTGGTGTAGATTGTCGCCCCAAAAAAAAAACTGGAGTGATGGTGAAACATCATCTAAACAAGAAGCCAAAAACATGTCCCTCGCAAAATTGCATGACCATTTTGTTTCTTATACAAAACAATCAGCAATTGGACAAAACTGTGGCATACGCCATCATAATTCCTTGCATTATTATTGTTCTTGTTAGTGGGTAATAGAAATTAAAAATCCAGGTGGGCTGATTATTAAAAAGTTGTTTTTCCGATTTTTTTTAATGAATGAGTTGACAATGAGTTTGATTTTTAAGAATAAAAATGAGATTTCTCATTAACAAAATCAAAAACATAGTTTATAACTGGGAGAGCATTTTACAAACCACCACACGTTGATTGTGGACAGGATATTTTATTTATAATTGCAGAATCATATTTACAATTAAAAGAAATCCTTACAATAAGAGAAAATGATCTCCTACAGTCAATTACATAGCTGCAATTGAGGGTCAATGAGTTATGGCAAGGCAATTTGTTTAGGTAGTGATATTCAACGGAATCTTTAATACCCCTCACCCCACAAGCCAGGCGCGTGGGATCCGATTGCACAGCAAGTCTGGAACAAAAATAAATAAGTTAATGAGTAATATATTAGGGCATGTGATATTGAAGAGCACCAACAATAGATATTTACGAGGTTGTTTCATAAAATAAATGGCCATCGACAAAAATATAATAAGAGATGATAGGTTGTGGTTTATTTTGAAAATATTTTTATTTATAAATGTATTAAAAATATTTTTTTTTTTTCAAAAATATTTTTGAAATGAAGTACCAAATATTTTGAAAATGTGTTTGAGGTTATTTTTCAAAATCATTTTGTTCAGGTTGTTTTTCAAAATCATTTTGTTCAAAAAAGTATTAAAATAATGATTTTTTTATTTTTTTTAAAAAAATATTTTATATTATCGTATCAAAATAATTTAAAAACATAAAAAACTTAATTTAAAATAAAAAAAATATTTTTAAAATACAGTGTAATCATTCACCAACAATATTTGAGCTTAAAAGTGAAACAGATTACAAGGAACCTTTAAAATATATTTTTTAAAACTCATAATAAATTTAGCTTTCCAGTTTTTGAAATAAAAGTATTGTATTTGAATAGAAAAATTCGTTTTTTAATAACTTTAACTTTTTTAAAAACTAAAGTATTATTATGATGTCTAGAGAGCAGAAATTACCAACGTTTTTATTGAAAATATAAAATGCCCATCAATATTTTGCAATGCAAGAAAATAAAATATATGAATAAAATATATCAATATATATATTGTGCATGTTTTCTTCATTCAAAAATAATGGAAAACTTGTTACTGGAAAACCAAAAGGAAACTCTAATATATATATATATATATATGTTACTGGAAAACCAAAAGGAAACCAAAAGGAAACTCTAATATATATATATATATATATATATATATATATATATATATATATATATTGAGGTGTAAATTCTATTATCCCTTCTTTAAAATGAAAAATAATATATATGAATAAAGAAAAAAACAGATTTGTTTTTTAACCTTAATTTCTTAAAAATTAAAGAATTATTCTGAAGAGCAGAAATTATGTAACAAATTGGCTGATTTTAAACTGCAGCTAAACAGCCACGTGTACAAAAAAAGAGATGGTCGGGGGAGAACATGGGGTTCTTAATCCGAGGGAGACAAGGAAATGAGGGGGTCTATTCTCTTGCTGGAAGATGAGTGCAGGCCTTTGTTTCTAACCACAGCAGGTAGGCGTAGGGTTCCCCCCCCCCCCCTTTTTTTTTATTATCTTTAATGCTCCAGAGAAGAGAAGACTTCTGTTGACATGACCGCCCTTTGATCTCATCTTCTGTCCTCGAGAATTGAGTTTTTTATATATATATTTTAATATTAAAATAATTTTAAAATATTTATTTTTTAATTTAAAATAAAAAAATTCAGTTTTTTTCAAAAACAATTATAAATATATTCCCAAACACCCTTGAAAGCTGAGATAAGAGAGGGAGATTGGCTTGTTTTGAGCCGTGAATTGTTTGTTTAAAATATTTTTGGAAGAATTATGAAATTTATTTATTAATTTTTGTTTGGAACAATAGTATTTTTTTAAAATTTTATTTTAGAATTGACATTGGCCAACCCACGACTTAACCTTGAACCGGGTCTAACAACTATTATTATTATGTGACTAAATAAATTTCTTCAACTTGTTCGAAATAATAAAAACGATTATCGGTTCAATTATCGAGCTATAGAGGATGGGACATTCTTCCAATCCAGC
The DNA here is from genome assembly GCA_964035475.1 of Salix caprea. Classification (NCBI taxonomy): domain Eukaryota; kingdom Viridiplantae; phylum Streptophyta; class Magnoliopsida; order Malpighiales; family Salicaceae; genus Salix; species Salix caprea. The sequence continues at coordinate 1,939,206 of OZ037745.1, read as the reverse complement.
AATAATGGACATGAGGAAAAAAAAAAAGAATAAAAAAGGGGGGGGGGGGCAATTTCATGTACGTATTGCATACCAAGGTCTTCATCTCATATCCAATAAATGAACACCTAATTGACACGACTTGATTTGACCCAATCACACGAGGAGCTGGTCCAACTGGCTCCTTCCTCGGCTCAAACCCTAGCTCCTCCGTAGTGGTCGTGGCTCATGAGTGATGATTCTTCTCTTTTTGAGAGAATATTAGCACTGCTGCTCATGGGTCTCAAGGTCATCTAATAAAGGCAATTAAGTTAATCACACTATTATTATTAATCCTAAAATACATGCAAATGTCTTTTAAAGATTTAATAGCAATGGTGCTATGCACATGCATAGACCGTCTAGAAATGTGATTAAAATTATTTTTTATTTAAAAATATATTAAAAAATTATTTTTAATATTAGTATATGAAAATGATCTATAAATATTAAAAAAAATTAAATAAAAAAAATTCACCTTTTTTTTTGTGGTGGCAAATGGCCATGGATCTTTCCCCGTCTCTAATTATTAGACACAGTCAAGCCTAGTAGATTGATCTTTAATGAGTTTCAAATAACCCAATAAAAAAATTGAATTTAACAGCAGTAAAAAAAACCTGTTAAAAAAATTTAGAATTTAATCTAGGTTGTTTTTTAAAATATTTTTTGTTCAAAAATATATTAAAATAATATTATTTTATTTTTTAAAAATTATTTTTAACATCAAATAACAATTTAAAATACTAAATAAATTGAATTTACAATAAAAATATAAAAATATTTAAAAAAAATAAATAAAACGTACAGCGAAGATCTGCAACCTAACCACGGCTATTTACCACTGCTTTTGTAATATTCTTGAATCACCATCACCATACCCACGTTAAATAGGGGGCCCACTAGTCAGGGAAATGGGCATTAGGGCCCTCAAAACTCTCCTCACACGAGAGCACAGTTGATATGCCACTGCTGCATTTATTAGAAGAACTGTGGCCTGATAATTTAATCAAAAAATGACGTGGAAGCTTCAATTTGCTTGGATCAGGGAGTTATTTGTGTGAAATGTTGAATATATTTTTTATGCCTGTTGATCTAATGATATTTTTTTAAATTTTTTTATAAATTTATTGTATATGTATAACCGATCTCGATTTTGAGTTAAATCATGCATTACTCGTAAGAGTATGAGACAACTGAGATTTTACACGCTCAACTAGACCCATAAAATATACTTTACAGATGGTGTAGTTTTCTCGCATCAAAAAAAGTGCAAATTGCTTGTATTTTATATAGTAAACTGAGAATTTTAAACTTAAATTTTAATATTTAAAATTACAGACTATATATAAGAAGCGTGGATTTTATGTTGGGATATTTAATTTAATGAAATTATGATTAAGATTTTGAAATATCATGTATATATATATATAGAACACTATTTTGATTAGGAAATGGGCTAAACATCAACATGATCCAAAAGAAATAAGTTGATCTTGTTTTTAAATTGTATAATATATACACATCATATAAATCTTTAAAAAATATAAAATAAGTTTTGTTTTTAAATTTTCCTAATCTGTATAGTACACTCTGTTTTTTTTTTAAATTCTGCCCATGTATATTTCCGAGATAATTTTTTTTATAGGCATTCCAGCAGGGTGCATGATTGATAGCGTCAACCTTTTCTCTTCAATTATTCCTTTCTTACATGTACAATAAATTTTATATTCAATAATAGATTTAAAGCCACACTGATTTCAGTTTTCTCGAAAGGTCACAGACCAGCATGGAGCACTCGCCCGTAAACCCAGAAAAATTAATTGTTTTTTTCTACATCTACACGCGTGTTTCCTCCTCCGACGCACGAACTAATGGCATTTTATGCTTCGTATTATATTTGTTTTTGTTTTAGAAATATTAAATTAATTTTTTTATTGTTTTAATATATTGATATATAAATTTTTAAATTAATATATTTTTAATTAAAAAACACCCACACTTATTTCACAACATAGACGGTATTCTCCTCTATTTCCAAGGCTTGCAAGAGGTTGAATAATCCCCGAAAAGAAAATAATAACAACAGAAAAGCTAAATACAATAACAGGAGGGCCACGTGTCTCCAGCTAAACTGGGCGAGAGATTGACTTGCCAGCTGCTTCTCCACAAAGGAAGCTGGTTTTAAATAATTTCTTAACGGTAAGATATAATCCCCTTTAATTATTATTATTATTAATTATTAAGATGTTAATTATTCTACGATTATCTGTAATCATAGAGATTCGAGACCATTAGCTGTCTCTAATTTTTTTGCTCGTGCTGTGCCCACCAAAAACGTGGACTCGTGCGGTTTAGGAGGGCATCACGTGATCTTCCACATGACAGTGTTTTGTGTCAGACTAATCTTAAACTTGATTATGGGTGTAGTAGCCTCACTAATTCAATGTCCTTGAGCTTCCTAATTTGCTTTTCAACCCAAGATGTATAGAATGATTCAGGTGGTGTTTTTATCATAGTAGCAGTGTTTTTTTTTTTTTTAATTTCTAGCTGTGTTTTAAAATGGTTTTATATTTATAAATATATTAAAATAATATGTGTTTTTTTTATTTATAGTATTAACGCATCAAACAATTTAAAATTATATAAAAAATAATTTAAAATAAAAAACAAAAGTTTTTAAAAGTGCTTTTTATACACAAAAACAAACATTTGTTTTAAATCCTCAGTCAATGCACCGAGTATAATTTAAGCTTCTTATTATATATTGAAATTAAACTTTGTTTATCGTCCCGTAAGCCATTAAAATCTAAAAAGAAAATGTTTTGTTAAATGAACAGTGCAGATGACTTGTCCTTTATCTGATTAATATCGTAATTTTTTAATTTTTTTTCTCGTGGTCTCGGTGGAAATTTTATATTAATTTTAACACGCCAAGATTAAAAAATTAGAGGATAATGAGTGTATTAGTAGTAGTAGTCGTAGTAGTGTAGCTTGAAGCTTGAATCATGGTGGCCATCATACAAGGTAATTAACCCAAATTATGGCGCTAAATTTGCTAATATTCCCATGATCACACCATAACTACATCTTGAAGCCTCCCGAAAAATCAACCAAAACAAGAAAAATATGGCGAAAAGCAAGTTTTAAGCCATTAGAGACGTGCACATGGGCATCGCTGTCACAAAATAAATGCGACACTGGTACAGTGTACGATAATGTAATAACTTTTATTTTTTATTATATTTTAAAAATATTTTTATTTCTAAAATGGTTAAATTCATATTTTTTATTTTAATATGCTACTGTTTAAAATATAAAAATATATAATATCTATTAATATATTTATGAGTAAAAAATATTTTTTAAAATATATTTTACACTGCAATTCCAAGTTTCCAACACGCTGGCACAGCACATTCCAACCTTTTCTTTCTAATGCGTCGTGACACATTGAGTTGTTATATACTTCGTTAGTGTTTGGTATCGTGGTTGAATTGTGTTGTTTAATTATTTTTAGTTTTGATTATTTTTAGTTTTAATTATTTTTATTGTTTTGTTATGTGATGTTAGCATAAATTTTATTTTAAATAAAAAATTCTTAAAAAGCAGTGTTTACGGTAATTTAAAAAAAATCCAATCAGATCATCATCCTCTTTCTTTCTTTATGTTTTTTTTCTTGACAAATATATATTTTTTATTTTTTTAATTGTTTTAGTGTATTAATATAAATATTTTTTAATAAATAAATATTTTAAAAAATATATAATTTCAAAATAACATGCACGGCGTCACAAACAATCACTTCTTCACAGTAGCCCAATCATGCATCAAGGAGACAGCGTCAGATCTGTCCATGAAAAATAAAAAATAACCTTAAGCCCCATCATGTTCATCAATATTACAAAAGTACCTGGACCCCTACCATGCATAGACGGTCACCCCATCCAAGAGGGTGTCTTCCCTGCTTCCACGCTGACAAAAGCTGAAGCTTTCACATGGCAGCATCTGCTCCTCTATTTTTAGGCCGATTTGAGATAGCGAGCTCTTTTACCATAGATTTCTTACGAAGCGAGCTGACAAGACTAGTGGCACCAAGGTAAAAAACCCCAACCACTGACCCATTTGCGGGATCCTCTTTTGTGCTCCTGGATCACCATGGTGAACGGAATGGAATATAACTGCGAGATAAAAAACACTTGCTTCTGCCTGAAATGACAGAATCACCCTCGTAGTTCATTCGATGAGCATGGGCAATTTGGGCACTGGATCTGGGGATGCGGGTTCCCAAGAAAAGTGAGGCCAAGGAAATCATTAATGGCAGTGGGGAGAGATGTCATGTTATTGGAGATCTGATCAGGTCTTTTCTCCTTTTTTCTTTTTTTTAATTATCTCAAAAGGGTTTTTTATTTTAATGTGAAAAGCTCGATATGGGTGTGGCTAACCACTGCTGCTGGCCTGTGAGAAAATCTCAGCGTCCGCTCAGGGCCAAGCAAGCTGATAAACACGACCGCTTACCAGGCCATGGCAACAGACACAGGGGTTCTTGTCGCAAGATTTCTGGGATATCCGGCGACCATTACCTTGGACTTTAGGATTTTGGAAGGGGAAACTGGACAGGTGATGGTTGAAAACGAAAGTTATAGTCAATGAGATTCGTGGTGGGATAAGTTTTCGTGGAATACAAACAACGGGAGACACATGTTTGTGTCCTTGTTGGGTTTGACCTGTTCGTATGGAGTTGTCGTTTTTGCCATCTTTGATTGGATAAGAGAACCCAAAATCTCGAGCGTGCATACCTGGAGCCTATTGATGTATAAATACAATGGGGAAATATGTCTCGTTTATCATGGTAGCAATTGCATTACAATGTCGTGTCGAGATAATAAAAAGTTTAAGAATTGTGTAGTGGATTTTGAGTTGGAATTAAAATATATATATTTTATGAAAATTTAGAATAATTAGAGTTTTATTTGTTTATCTTAAACATAAAATATATTTTATGGACTCAAATAAAAAAAATTGTATTCATGTGATCGTTGAAGATATAGTGTATATTTTGTAGTTTGGATGAAGTTTATTTTTAAATATTTTTTTGTTTAAAAATATATTAAAATAATATTTTTTTTGTTTTATAAAAATTTAAAATGATAAAAATACACCAGATTTTTTTAATTTAAAAAAAATATATTTTTTTCAAAAATATTTATCAGACACAATGTAAATATACACTTAGATATGTGAGCCCGCGGTGATTGAAACAAAAAAAAAATGGTAGGAAAAATATACAGGCAACACGAGCTTGTTTTGAAAAAGTAGACAAAATATTTGCAATTAGGGAGTACTAAGTAGAGAAATATTTGCAATTAGGGAGTACTTGCAATTGAATAAAAATAATGGTATGATTTTATTAGATAATATAAAAACATGCACGATGATAAATTCGCTGATTTAAATAAAGAAAATTTACTATGCAACCATGTTGAATAAATAAATTGTATTATAAAACTGGGACAAACTAATAATAAGCAAATAAAAAAATTAAAGACCTTGTTCTTAATTAACTCAATGTGAAATAATGCATTGAAAAAAAATATATCAAGAAAGACCACGAAAACCCCATAAATTTAGCAAATCAACCAAACTTCATGAACTAGATCACGCTAATGAGATGATCTACTAAAAGTTAAGTCAAGAAAAATTATAGAACTCCAGTCTAAAACAACTCAATGCTAGAGTATAGAACAATAATTATTTAATGGGAATAAAAAAAAGGGAACTTTAGAAAAGGATCTAAACACAAATTAAATGGGAATAAAAAAAGAGAAGCATTTTTTAAATGAGAATAAGTGAAAGGATAGCTTATATGTTTTTCTGATCATAGGATGAAATTAAAAAATAAAATTAATTTCTCAAATGAGTCCATAACATACAAAAAAATAACAATTAAAAAAATGCATACCTAGTATGAAAAAAATAATAAAGAACAACCTATGATTTTTTTGATTGGATGATGAAATTGATTTTTTTTCAATTTCATATCAGAAACGATAATAAAAATAATACAAATTAAATAATAACAATATACAGATTAAATTTATAATAATAATAATAATAATAATAATAATAATAATAATAAAGCATAATTCAAAACTTTCTTACAAGGGGACATGAAGTTCAAGTAGATGAGAGGAGGAAAAACGCTATCAACAATAAACCGTTACGAGCAACCCCACACGTGCCGTTACACATGGAAAAGGAAGACATGCCGCGTCAATAGCCACCATGGAAGGCATGGTTTAGCCACCAATTGCACGTGCCGTAAGAACATTGCAGCCTTTCTCATTTCCTAGCACGTTCATAACAGTTAACTAAACTCCTTATATTTAGGGCATGTAGCGGTTGCGGTAATTTTTTAAAGTGTTTTTCATGTTGAAATACATTAAAATGATGTTTTTTTTTATTTTTTAAAAATTATTTTTAACATGAGCGTATCAAAATGATCTAAAAACACCAAAACATATTCATTTAAAATGAAAAAATAATAATTTGAATTTCAGCAAAACGACGGTTTGGCCGCAGTGCCAAACGGGCTCTTAGTTTTTTTCCTTAAAAAAATGTAACTGATACCGTGTTTGGCATTTTAGATGATTTATTAATATAATTGTGTCCAAAGAATATGGTGTGATGATAAAGTACTTGTGATCTACACAGTAAATTTTGAATTCGAGTCAAGATGTTTATTTTTTGTAAAAGTTTAAAAAAAATAAAATTTTAATTGTTTATCTAAGCTTATAAAATACATTTTATAAGGTAGTAGTTTAATCCCATTCAAAAGAAATAATAGAATTGCCTGACATGGAAGTTGATCATTGCCAGCTAAGAAAAATCACTGAAAATTTACCTTCAAGAGAATGTCCTTTATTAAAAAAATGCTTACATTTCATAAAGAATTTTTTTCCCCTTTACTGCTACTAGAGGATTCAATAATGATCACTAGAATATTGGTGTTAATAAAACCAAGGGGGTATGAATAAAATGACATGTCGTCTCCACACATATTTAATTTTTTATTTAAAAAATCACGGTGTTGATAAAACGTTGTATTCCTGACAAATTAAAAAAGTATACAAATAAAAAGAGAGAATCTTGATTTTTTGATTTAAAATTTAGAATTATTTCTAAAACTTTTAAAGAATTATATTAAAATTAATTGTGAAAACGACTTCATAGTATCAGCCAAAAAAAAACCAGTAACCAAGATAAAATAATGCTAACAATTATTGGCTTGTAGCAACACGAAGGGCAAGATCGAGAATGAATGAACCATATAATTTGAACGGTAATTCTCCAAATGATTAGATGCATGAGCACTAAGAAGTAATTCGTTAGCGAATACTTGAAATTGAAAATGTAAATGAAGTTATTTTTTAAAGTATTTTTTTTCAGAAAAATATTTAAATAACATTTTTAAAAAAAAATTAATTTTGATATTATCACATAAAAATAATTTAAAAATTAAAAAAGTAATTTACAATAAAAAAATAAAATTCAAACTATTTTTCAAACAAAGTAACAAATAGCTAATAGTAAAAAAGGCAAAAACGATTTTTACAATTTGTAGTTAGCTTTGAGTTTTTCAAAGCCTCTACCCAAATAAATTACCCCGTCCTTACCCAAACAGGCTGTAAGCCCATGCTGCCCACTCTAACCTACTTCGTATGCGCAATACGCACCCAGGCGCCTTTTTGCTTGCGTGTCATGATCCAAGTGGATATACGCATTTCATACCATGGCACAGGTTAGGTGTTGCAGCGTGCTCTCTCTCTCTCTCTTCCTGCCATGTCCGTGTCAGCTTCAAGCCACATAGAGGCAGATCAATAATAATCACTAGCTTTGGAGCCTTTCTGGCCCTTTATTTTATTAAATTATTTCTGTAACTATTAGTTTCATTATTAAGAAATGACAACATTTATCAAGTTTTTTTTTTAAAAAAACATAAATATATTTAATTTTAAAAAAATAATTTTTTAAAATGATCTCAAAGTGAATTTTTATCTTTTTTACACCAAAAACATATAAAAACAATATGTATCGTTTATCGATATTATCTCTATTTTTTATCCCATATAACAATCATCTTAAAACCTTATATAAATTTATGTATAAAAATGAGAAATAGAGCTAATTGAGTAAAATACAATCTCATAATGCTCAGAATCCTTTTTCTAAAATCTGAAAAATGCACTGCAAGCCAAGCCTATATACTATTTGTCACTGCATTTCATAAATATATTTGAAAAAAAATATTTTTTTGATGTTTTTAATTTATTTTTATATACCGATATCAAAACATTAAAAGCTTTGATGATATTGTTTATATTATTATTTGGAATTCTAATTTAAATTTTGAAGTGTGAGTCTAACAAATTATGAAAAAAATGGTAAATATATTTTTTATAATAATTTTGTTATGATTAAATTGGACTAGAAACAGTGTCCAGTGAAGATAGATGTGGATTTTTTATTTTTTTTTTATCATTCTTTGAATTTCAGACCGTTACTGTGATTGAAGGTAGCAAAATGATCACGTCAAGGTTCAAAACGAAAAAAACCCTATAATTGTAAATTTTATCTTTCAAATAAGATTTATTTCTAGTAATATGAGAATGATATTTTTATTTTAATATATATATATATATATATATATATATATATATATATATATATATATATATATATATACACTATTAATTTAAAATAATTTTTTTATTTAAAAAAGTAACATATAAAAATAACTTCACTCCCAAAGATAACTCTCATAAATTTATAAAACATACTATATTGATTTATGAAATTTTTATTTTAATATATATATATAACTTTATATATTACTTTTAACATCATCATATCAAAACAATTAAAACTATTAATTTAATATAATTTTTAAAAAACTAGTAACAAATAAAAATAACGTCACTCCCAAAAATAACTCTCATAAATTTATAAAACATACTATATTGATTTATGAAATAAAAAATAATAAAAAACACAAAATAAAGAAAAAGTCACTTGAAGTTAATTCAAATAAAGTTTTTATCAAGTGATTGATAATTATTATATCTCTCCAATAATAAATTCTTTTGTATTATTTCTATCCTCTCTGTACTTGTACGCTTTTCCTATTATATTACACCACACCTCTGTCTTCTTTCTTGCTTGGCCCCTCAACCTCCACAAGACCAAACAAAGAGAAGAAGAAGAAACCAGCCAGAGAGTGATTCCAAAATCTCCAATTATCTCCCTCTTCAATCCCTTCTCCAATTCGCAGCTTCATCCTCACTGCATTATCCTTCATATTTTGCAGGAAAAGAAAGTACTTTTCATCCTGTCATCTCCATCTTTCAAAATTTTCAAAATGGGACTGCAGAAAAATTCTCAGTAGTAAAAACACCCTCTTTTTCGTTGTTTTCATCTTCATCTTTCAAATTTTAAAATGGGATTTGATGAAAATAATATGTTTTCATGAGAAATCTTTCACCATCTTAAATACCGAGACCGAGTTCCGAGTTTTTACTTTGATGGGTCCGAATCCGAAGATGAAAAGGGAGTTTCTGGACTCAACAAGATCATCACCATTCCCAGATGAAGTACTGGAACGAGTTCTTTCACTCTTGCAATCACCCAAAGATCGTAGCGCAGTGTCTTTAGTATGCAAAGATTGGTACAACGCAGAGAGCTGGTCAAGAACTCATGTTTTTATAGGGAACTGTTATTCAGTCTCTCCTGAAATTGTTGCACGTAGATTTCCAATAATTAAGAGTGTTACTCTTAAAGGAAAGCCAAGATTTTCTGATTTTAATCTAGTGCCTGAAAATTGGGGAGCTGATGTTCATCCTTGGCTTGTAGTTTTTGCAACAAAGTATCCATTTTTGGAAGAGTTGAGGCTTAAGAGAATGGTTGTTAGTGATGAAAGTTTGGAGTTTTTGGCTGTTAATTTTCCTAATTTCAAGGTTCTTTCTCTGTTCAGCTGTGACGGGTTTAGTACTGATGGGCTTGCCGCTATTGCAACACATTGCAAGTAAGAGTTTTTGTTAGTTACTTACACTGCCTGTCATAAAATCTTAGGTCTTTGTTGTTTTAATGTTTCCTGTTTTGGCTTAGATCTAACACAAGTTGTCAGTGATTAATTCAGTTTTAGAGAAGATGATGAACTTTTTTCTGTTCTCTGGTTTTTTGATTAGTGAGTTATGAAGTAATCTGGCAGTTTTCTGGTTTATGCTTGGAAATCTATGTTTGTGGAGTTTAAACAGTAAAAGAAGTGGTTCTACTGTTGATTGTTTACTTTCGTTTTCTAATATATGGTTTCTTTTACTTGATGTGACTTTTGACCTATCAGTGATGATTTAATGGATCATGGCATGTGAGGTCATTTTCCTGAAGAATAAATCTTTTTTTTATTGTATGCGAAAAATGTAACTTTTTTTTAGGTGTAATCCATTGTATTGCATTGATGGATCAATTATTTTCATGGATGATGGTTTTGGTTGCGAGTGGGTTTGATGAATGGATACAATTATGTCGCGGTCAGGTTTCGCGAGTCATGCTGTCCATGACTTCGTATTTCCTTGAAATCTTTATAGATCTGATGATTAATAAAAAATATATGGGTGATGCTGTAAAACAATTGCACCTGTCGTTGGATGGGAAGAATTTACCTGAAAAGTAGAGGTTAATGTAATTGCAAGTGCTTCTATATTTAAATTTCTTTTGTTCTGCGCTTAATTTCTCTGTTTATTTTTTAACGTGACATTATACCTGTTAGATATGCATTTAATTGGTGTCATAATATTGCTGTCAAACTGTCATCTACCAGTTCAAATGCACTTTCCGGTTGGGTTGTTGGTTTAGATAACGATTACCATGGAAAATGCTGAATGGTTATCAAGACACTGCAATGTTCTGGGTGGCAGTATGCATCACCCATCTTTTGGAGATTTTCAATGTCTACTTGGTCTAAGATGGCTTGTGTATTAGAAAGGAGGGGGAATAAATGAAAAGGTTGGTGTCCAGAATATTGGCATAAAAGAATTTTTGGATTTTATGCAAGTATGGAGTGTGTGGATTTCATTTATTGAACTGTGAGTGCTATCGATCCTTTACATATTTGCAGTCTGTGATTCAAGTTTGTTATATGATTGGTGGTGCGCCTGGATGTCATTTCCTTCGCGAGAATTGTATCAGAAGAGCCCAGTGGAGATGTTGCTTTGTTTTGCTGGAAACAAGGCTTTAACTTGAGAAAAAAAGGAGAAATCTATTAATACTGATTGAAGCAAAGGTTGAAATTCCTAAGAAAAAATCTCATCATATAATTATGCACCCTTGTTTTGTAGTGAAGACTTGATTTGACTAGCACATCATGTGTTATGTATTCTTGGTGTAGCTTATGTTTATAATTTATTTCATTGATCTGGTTTCTCTGTGCTGTTTCACATGTTTGATTAGTTGGCTATCAGCTCTATCAGCAATTATTTTTCTGTAATGTGTTCATTTTAGTTTAATGTAATGAGTTCTCTTGTACTCATGGGTAAACACTATGATGGGAAGAAAATGTGTATTGCTTTACATGCAGCTTCTATTTTCTTTCCTTTTCTATACGTTTCTGAGCATTCTTTTGCTGGTTTATAACCCTTAATTTCATTCTGATGTGTTTTGTGGACATTTATGTGTTATATTATTTTCACTTGCATAAGAAAACTTAATTTTTCTTGGTGCAGGAGTTTGACTCAGCTTGACATACAAGAGAATGGCATTGATGACAAGAGTGGTGGTTGGTTAAGCTGCTTCCCTGAAAACTTCACATCATTGGAAGTACTGAACTTTGCCAATCTGAATACTGATGTCAATTTCGATGCACTTGAGAAACTTGTAAGCAGGTGCAAGTCACTAAAGGTTTTGAAGGTCAATAAAAGTGTTTCCCTGGAAAACCTACAAAGGCTGCTAGTTTGTGCTCCACGATTAACAGAGCTTGGTACTGGTTCATTCATGCCAGAACTCACAGGTCGTCAGTATGCAGAGCTTGAAACTGCATTTAACCAGTGCAAGAATTTAAATACCCTTTCTGGTTTATGGGAGGCAACAGCACTATATTTACCAGTTCTGTACCCTATCTGTTCAAACTTGACTTTCTTAAACCTGAGCTATACTTTTCTGCAAAGTCTTGAACTTGCTAGTCTTCTTCGTCAATGTCCACGCCTTAGACGCCTCTGGGTATGAATCTTTGTTTTTAATCTTTCCTACCAGATTCTTTCTTGGAAACAATTTGTTCACTTTTGCATTCCTAATTTAGTTAATCACCTCTGCTTCCAAGTTTGCTGAGGCACAGAGCCTAAGATTTAAGACTCAATTGTTTAACCCTCGTGAGAGGTGATATACTTTCTCCAGTCAATTAAACACCACTGTGATATAGGTTGTCTCATTTTGCACAATTGATATTGTCAAGCTCTCAACCTTTTATTTCTGGTATTTTGGCAGTTAATTCTCTTGGATTTGATTCATCTGATGCTCCTTTTGTTTCAAATGTTTCATGTGGTGTAAAATTTCTGATTTTGTATTTTCCTGAATACTGTTACTAGTTATTTTGAAGATTTTTATACTTCAAGCTGAGTATATTTACAATGTGCTTTAATAAGAGATTTATACAACCTTAGGATTTGCTTACATTTCAACTACCTTAACACCCTTTCATCCGCAGCCCTTAGCCCCCCCACCACACACACACACCAAAAAAAAAAAAAAGAAGCTCAACTGTTAAGTGCAGTTAATCACACCAAATATCAAATCTTAGTCTGGATAAATAATCACATCATTAATGCAGGTCCTGGACACGGTGGGGGACAAAGGGCTGGAGGCTGTTGGATCCAACTGTCCATTGCTTGAGGAGCTCCGTGTCTTCCCTGCTGATCCCTTTGATGAGGAAATTATCCATGGGGTGACTGAAGCAGGGCTTGTTGCTGTCTCTTATGGATGTCGGAGACTCCACTATGTTCTCTACTTTTGCCGGCAGATGACAAATGCTGCTGTAGCAACCATTGTGCAGAACTGCCCTGATTTCACACATTTTCGTCTTTGCATAATGAATCCAGGCCAACCAGATTACTTGACAAATGAACCTATGGATGAGGCTTTTGGGGCAGTGGTGAGGACTTGCACTAAACTACAAAGGCTCTCTGTTTCAGGTCTCTTGACGGACCTGACATTTAAATATATTGGGCAGTATGCTAAGAATCTGGAAACTCTGTCTGTGGCTTTTGCTGGCAGTAGTGATAGGGGGATGCAGTGTGTGCTAGAAGGTTGTACAAAGTTGAGGAAACTTGAGATAAGGGACTGTCCATTTGGAAATGTAGCACTTCTTTCAGGTTTGGAGAAGTATGAGTCCATGAGGTCACTTTGGATGTCAGCCTGCAACGTGACAATGAATGGCTGCCGGCTATTGGCGAGGGAGATGCCCAGATTGAATGTTGAAGTCATGAAAGAGGATGGAAGTGATGACTCTCAGGCTGATAAAGTTTATGTTTACCGTTCTGTTGCAGGGCCAAGAAGAGATGCTCCACCTTGTGTTCTCACTCTCTCAGGTTTATAAAATATGCAGGTAATCTTCTATCCCCCCTGACTCACTCACTCACTCTCGTACACAGAGGGCGTGCACATGTACAAAGTGACACACCTTGGAACTTAACTAATTTAACTATATGGTGTGTAAGTGGCACAGTTGCCTACTGTTGCCTCCTTTCTTTCAGAAGGTGGAGGTCCCATTTGATGACCCTTTTTTCTCCCTGATCAGAAAGAGTGGCATGCCTTACTCTTGTATCTGGTTTAGTGAAATTATTTACCTCTTAATTGTTGCTCAATCACTTGCATAGTATAGTTATGTATATCGGTAAAAACCTTTTCTACCTGGGTTAATGATCCTGTTAGCTTACGGGTGAACCTACTGTTATATTTTTCTTGCATCAACTTATGAGTGATTTGAATTTTTTCAAGTTTACATTCTTTAGCTCTGCTGTGTTAATATTGCATTTGTTTATATCATCACAGGATCTTGTTTAAATAACAAGACAAGCCACAGCATGCAGGGATAAGGACACGGTTTATATAAATGGATGATGTGGATGGTTAAAAAGAAGAAAGATGGACTGCATGGAATCTTGAATTTGTTCTTCTACTGCTGTTTCTCTTATTGACACAGCAATTATGAAAATATGGAAGCTAAATATGCTACAAAGCTTATGCATCAACAATCTCCAGTGCTGGATACAACTTCTCTTCCCAAACCTTTGAAAAGCAAGATTGCAAGGTTTCCTATGCAGAAATGGATGAAGCAGCCATGGTAATGGGTCACGAATGAACCAAAATCCATCCCCACGATGCATTGCCATCCTGGTCCATGCACCCTGTCAAAGTCCTGCAAAAACGAGAAGCACCGAGATCTGCTTTCTTCAAGTATTTCATTCCAAATAATCATCTAGTTACGTTCCTGGAGGTTACCTTCTTGATGAAGCGGGCAATATCAGTAGACTCCGTAACATCAAAGATATCAAGGGCCTTTGCGGCCAAGTGAAGTGCATCCTGCTGCATGGTTTGAAGCATGTCAGTCTCCCCAACAACTGCTTTGCCTTCTAGCATGGTTGAAGGATGCTTTGTTACTGGTTATGACAGAAGGGTTGAAAAGAGAGATCAGCGGTGTTAGAGGTATGGCTTCTGCAAGGATTATATAGACCTGTTGACAAAGGAGTGGTCAGTGGTTGCTGGTGCTTAGCCCCTACACTGTTGGCAGGTTGCGTCAAACTGGTGCGATGGAAGAATGCCAGGTATGGCAGACATAGTCTGCTGGGGCCTGATGCATATCGGTGATTTGATCTGGGACCATCTCTGATCAATGGCTCATGGTGCGCTTAGTGTGGAAGGGGATGTTCTTTCTAGGCCCACATTATCTTTGAGATGTTGGATGTTAGTGATTGTATGACTAGTATTTTCCATGATTTTGCTGGAGAATGTTGAAAGGTTAATAATTTCTTGTTCTGTTGCTCGTGCCTCAACATCATTGCTTACTTTTTCAATGATTCCAAACTTTTTTGAGCTCTCCAGTCTATCTTTCGCATCAACTGATATCTATACTTTCCAAAGAATTCGGGAGTGGACTTGCAGAACGGGGTGGCTTTCCCTGCCAAACTTGTCCATTCCTTCTCTTTCAGGTCGTCTTACCAAGCTGCACAAAAATTCTTCGGACAACAATATAGGGGTTTGCTACAGTGCTTGTGTTTTGGTTCAGGCACAATGCTTAATTGTATCATGCCCCACGCCACCGTTTCTGGTTTTGTATTCAAATCCGGTTGCCTAGTTCGACACTCGCCCATGTTACACGTCACAGTAAGAGTTGCAGGAAATTTTTTGGTATGATTTTCGGATCCAAAGCTTCCTGCAAGCTTTGGTATGATTTTGCGTTTTTTATTTTATTAAGGAACGGTGACTTCTTAGTGGTTTCCATGACTGAGCAGAGCATTTCTGCAATAAAATTTCGAGGTCTACCTTTGAAACATCACTTTGAAAACAAAATGGAAAAAAACAAGCAGGCTAGACCAGGTTTTGATGGGGTTTCTCCTAGGCTAACTGGGTAGTGGGGCAGCTTGAGTGTTTTTTTTTCATTTTATTTTATTGAAATCTGCCCTGCCTAGATCTCTGGTCAACCAACCATGTCCGGAAAGGTTATAAAACTGCTTTAAAAGCTAATGCTGCCCTCATCCCGTAGCATCCTCCACCTCATCTGAAACTGAAGAAACAAACTAACTTCTGAAGGAATCTGCTTAGCATAATGGAAAGAAATTAGAAATATATGAGAAATACTCGTCAAATAATGTCAGCATTTCTCGAACATATCATATTTCTGCATGAGAATTTTCTACAATAGCAGCCCTGTCTTGACAAGCCAATGAAGGCTGAGTTAGCAAACGAGAAGTGGTATACAGAACCTCAAATTCAAGCCTGAAACTGGGTTTTGAAATGGCAATGGATTCGAGGGCTTCCTTCATTTGGGCTGGACTTGACTAAGATGGGCCTGGAATTAGCAGTCCACGGCCCGATTAGCAGATTCCTTTGCCTCCCTGGTGCACATTCTCGTTGGGATGGTAAATGCGTGGAACATTGTCCAGTCACGGAACCCTAGTGGCTTCACAGCTGTACCCTACCCTAATTTTCTTAAAAGCTATTGCCTAGAGGAACCCATCACTGTGAACTCACAGGTTTCCTCTTGGGACTTCAAGAAAAAGTCATCATGACCATTTGCATTTTTTGAGTTACTTCTAAGATTTCCACCGCTACGAGAGAGAAGTGCTTACCTTTTAGTTTTTACCATTCATGATTCATCATTTTTAGATTCAGGCATCCATTGATTGTCGTATTGGTGGTCTAAGTGGGGTCCAGTCACCTTTGTGGCAGAGTCCAAAATCCCAGAAGATTTTGGATTGGATCTCAATTGAAGAACATTTGGCTCACCATTCTTCAATTAAGATTTGGAGCAGCTTGATTGTAGTTTAGTGCATCTGGTATAAAAACTTTTCGGTTCTGTGCTCGTTGAATTTTTATATGCCGAAATTAAAAATATATTTTTAAAAAATATATATACAATTTTGATTTATTTATACATAAAAATTATTTTAAAAAATAATCTCATGTTTTTTATAAGTTGCACTAGCAATTTTTTTCAAGACCAATAAAATATTTAAAAGACCTTTTAAGTTATTTTTTTTTTATCTTTAATGAATATTGAATTGATGTTTTTAGATGTTTTTCATATACTAATATAAAAAATATTATTTTTAAATCTATTCAATTAAAAAACACTAACAAAATACTATGCATCACATCACCACCGAAACATATTTAAACCAAGTCATGCAACTTGTGAGCTTATACTAAATAACACAGACAGGAGTACTTCTGAACAAGTTAAAACTTGATCTTGCTGTCTTAACTAGAATCTCGTGCTCTAATTGACTCTCTTGTGAAACTCTTTTTAGCCATTAACATTCCCGCAAGCTGTCTCCTTCAAATAAAAACCCTAATGATAACCATATCATCCTTTAGGGCAAGATTCATTAATTCCCGTATCGTTTTCTTGCTGGGTAAGTTGTAAGAGACAAGCCACCCCAACTCCATCAGTTTTTCCCCCCTTCATAATTGACAGTGAAAGCTGATTGAGCTCTAAAATGTTCATCATCACGAGACAGATTTGCAGACGACAAAGCTTTTCGTAGTTAGAGGCCATGCTTGATCTGCGTGTGAAATTATCGAGGAAGATAGAGCTGGAAAATTGAATCCAGCCCTCGAGCTTTGGCAATATGTTCTTGAAAACTTGTAGTTGGTGATTTGCAGGGACAAACCACGCTGTATTTCTTTGCTTTGCTTTGCTTTGAAACTGACTTGCGCTACACATTCTTACAATAAAAAAAGAAAAAAGAACAAAAAAGAATTGTGTTATTCTCATTCAATGGCTTCTGGCATGAATGACTAGTTAGGTAGTAATAGACTATATAATATAACCACTAGACTTTTTAGAGAGTTGGCTCCACTTCATAGAAATTTTTAGTCAAAGAGAAGGGGTCCAAATAAAAGATTAGGGCTACATTATTTTGTTGGGAAGGTCATTTTCACTTTTAATTTTGTGTATCACATCAAATTTCAAACTCACAAGTTTTCAAATCATAGTATTAACAGACTCGTTTTTTTGCCTTAAATATCTATTTGTTTGTGTTAGCTTCTGTATTTAAATACTTGTTAAGAATATGTTTGTCTTGAAACAATATTATTAAATTTATTTTTTTCTTAGTGTTTTTTTTTTATATATATATATATAATCTTGATACGCTGATGTAAAGAGTTTAAAATCTTTTTAATATATTTTCAAGCGAAAAATATTTTTAAAATATATAGACTGCAATACCAAACACCACATAACTAATACTCTAACTATACCCATATATATTTTGTTTTTAGGAAACCAAGAAGGTTAAGGAATGCTTTATACATTGTATCGTCCTTAATCACAGGAATTAGTCTCTAAAACTTCCTGTTTAATTGCTGAAAATAATTTAAAATTCCCAATTTCATTTCACTTCGATATCACATGGTTGAAATGATGTAATAGGAATTGGGACACCAAATCAAGCAATCTTCAATCTCATTATTTGGGTGATTTATTACTAATTTAGACGAACATGAATAACAATTGATGTATGTATCTTTCTCTTCAAAGCCAAGGTATACTGAAGCTATGCCTGTTTGTGTCTTGAATTTCACTTCTTTTCTACTCCAAGTTCTGTCTAAAGATAACACCACTCTTTGCTTTTGCCCACAAATCCCATTTGTTACCTAACATTGCGATAGTGCATTAGTCTAACAAAACCACCATTGATTTCAGGGCTCATGCTAGCCAGCCACCCTACAATAAACTATTCCCATCGTCTTCCACCCAGTAAATTATACCTAACAATGGAGTTTCGGGCCTGAGCAGGTCAAATTATGCAGTGAAATCGACCCAGGGTAACGAGCATTTTCTGATGGAGTCGCTCAGCCAGCACATTGGCCTGCATGCAGAAAGTTCGATTCTGAACACGATCAGAAAGATGAGGGCCTCCTTCCCCACATGTAAATATCTTTTTCACAGTGATTACTAGACCTAATCACAAGCACATTAGCCGAAATCAAACCCAATCCATCCAAAACATTAGGCATAAATATACCATAAAGTTAACATGAAATAATAGATCCGTGACAAGCAGAATAATGGATAATTTTGTCGTACGTATGCATTAAGACAGAAGTAGCACAACATTTAGACATCATGGGTCGTTTATTTTTGTTTAATCATCTTAATCTGTCATCTTCCTGGTTTTTTAATCCGCATGATCATCCTGTGTCCTTCCAGCAATTGCCATGAATTCCTCTGAAGCTTATCCCTCAAGCTAACTTGCATAAAGAGCATTATACTTTGTGCTTCCTTTAGCAATATTGTTTTGGAATGGAGTAGCTTTTGGCCTTTTTCTTTAGCTCCTCTCGCTATCTATCACTCACGAAAAAGATTAAAAAAGATATATATTTGCCACCTTTCTCTCAATGGTTATTTTAATCTTTAGGTAGGTTCATCTCCACTTCCTGTTGGAATGGTGGCTGCTTGGTCAAGGCATCCTACACAGGGCATCACATGGTGGGGTGGGTTTTTTGTCATCTCCATGCTCGGAGAAATGAGAGCTACTCCTTTTTTTTTTCTTTTTTTTTCCCCACCTAATCGAAACTCGAAAGGGAGTGTGGTCCAAAAAGGGTTTTGTTTTCTGTCAAGGCCCTAATCACCCTTCAGCTTTCTCAAGAGCAAGTTGGAGAACAGCAGTGCGTCTCCTAATTTATGAAAGGAATGTGGGAGAAGAGAGCCAGAATAATAATAATAATAAAATAAGTAAACTTATTTTCTCCTTGCTAAGGAATGGAAAAATCTCTATCGACGACAATAATGTATGATAATGCCAATAAACACATTTGCTAGCCTCATTTAATTATAGGGATGGTACGATGAAAGCAGCTGCTAAGTGATTAATAACTTCTACTGTAAAGTGTAAAGTACAAGAAAAGAATAATTAAGAATACTGTAATATATTATTATTTTGCATTTACCACACTATATCATGTTTATTTCCGCATGGGTTAAGACAATGAAGAATAGAAAACATTACAAGTACATCCTTTTGCAGTGGCAGTGGTGAGCTTTCCGCTGTGTTTGTTTTTCTGTTTTTTTTTTTTTGTATTTGAATTGTTTTGATATAATAATGGGAAAATAAATTTTATAAAATAAAAAATATTATTTTAATATATTTTTAAATAAAAATTATTTATAAAAACAATCGCAATTACAATATTAAATAATATTCTCTCCTTTACCTGGCCGAAACCCACCGCGCCGCTAGTCCACCCGTTTCCGAGTCAGAATGACAAAATTGCCCTTCAAATATTAATGGCAGTCCTGAAAGCATCCAATAGCACACAATTCAGTTTCAGCTTCTTTAACAGAAGTCGGGGATAAGCACAGTTAGATAGATAGCATAATGGATAGAGATGCAGAGGCTCTCTCTCCCCCTTTATCTGTCTCTCTTTATGAAAAATCTCACTGCTTAGGTTCCCTCTCTAGATAGATGCCAAATGGGGTTCTTGCAAAATCATTGATAAACAAAAGCATGGGACAAGAAAATCCAAAACAAGACCAGATCTTTCAAGAATCTTCACCACCAAAGCGAAGTCTCAGGCAAGCTATTGAGGTGATTTCTTCTTTGATCTCCTACTCTCTTCCAATTAAAGTTTTTGCTGTGAAATGGCAACTAATTAGAAACAAGCTAGAAGAGCTAAACTCGAGCTTAATAGCCATAGAGGACTGTGATTCATGCCAGAATCCAATAGTTTCAGGCATGATGTCTGCTGTCCTAGCCTCTGCTAGAGACTGCTATGATCTTGCCAGGAGATGTGTGGATCTTTCATACAGCGGCAAGCTATTGATGCAGAGTGATTTGGATGCAATGGTTGCAAAGTTTGATAGACATGTAAGGAATCTATCTGGGATTTTCACTGCTGGTATTTTGAGTCAGGGTTTTGCCATTGTTGTGTCTAGACCTGGAGTTAATGCTTGCAAGGATGATGTGAGGTTTTACGTTAGAGATCTGTTGACAAGAATTAAAATTGGTGACCTAGAAATGAAGAGACATGCTTTGGTCAATTTGTATGATGTTGTTGTTGAAGATGAGAAGTATGTGAAGATAATTGTTGAAGTTGGTGACATAGTGAATATATTGGTTAGTCTTCTTGATTCAATGGAAATGGAACTTCAACAAGATGCTGTAAAAGTCGTGGCAGTGATTTCAGGCTTTGATTCTTACAAGTCTATTTTGATCGGAGCTGGGATTATAGGGCCTTTGATCAGGGTTCTGGAGAGTGGCAGTGAAATAAGCAAGGAGGGTGCTGCAAGAAGTTTGCAAAAATTAACCAAGAACTCTGATAATGCCTGGTCAGTTTCAGCTTATGGTGGTGTTACAGCTTTATTGAAAATATGTGCTAGTGTTGATTCCACAGCAGAACTTATTAGCCCTGCTTGTGGGGTACTGAGAAATCTTGCTGGTGTTGATGAAATAAAGAGATTTATGATTGAAGAAGGTGCGGTTTCCACATTTATCAAGCTGGCAAGATCAAAAGATGAAGGTGTGCAGATAAGTTCCATTGAGTTCCTTCAAAATATTGCATCTGGAGACGAATCAGTGAGGCAATTGGTGGTCAAAGAAGGTGGAATTCGGGCATTAGTACGTGTTTTTGATCCGAAGATCGCCCGTTCTTCAAAATCTAGAGAGATGGCATTAAGGGCAATTGAGAATCTATGTTTCTCTTCAGCTAGTTCTATCAGTGTGTTGATGAGTTATGGATTTATGGATCAGCTTCTTTTCTTCCTTCGGAATGGAGATGTTTCAGCTCAAGAATTGGCTCTGAAAGCAGCATTTAGGCTCTCTGGAACATCAGAGGAGACTAAAAAGGCAATGGGAGATGCTGGGTTTATGTCAGAGTTTGTGAAATTTCTTGACGCAAAATCATTTGAAGTTAGAGAAATGGCAGCTGTGGCACTCACCAGCCTGGTCTCAGTGCCTAAAAATCGTAAGAAATTCGTGCAGGACGATCGCAATGTGAGTTTTCTTCTTCAATTGCTTGACCAAGAAGAGACAAATTCAGGTAGCAAAAAGCTCTTGATCTCTATATTATTGTCCTTAACAAGTTGCAATAGTGGAAGAAAACAGATTGCCAGTTCTGGTTATTTGAAGAACATAGAAAAACTTGCAGAAGCTGAAGTCTCTGATGCTAAAAGACTTGTCAGGAAGCTATCTACAAATAGATTCCGTAGTATGTTAAATGGAATCTGGCATTCTTGATTGCAGTTCTCTTTCTTTCACTGTATATGTAAAAGAGTGGTTTCAAAGTTTTCTTCTTCTTTTTGTTTCTTAATCTCACATATGAGTCTTCCTTCTCTGTCTCATTATTCTTCTTCTTTTTATTTCTTTATTGATTTTTCCCGCCTGCAAAATCAGTTTTAGAGCAGCTTTCTATTGAATTTGTAACCATAAGCAGATACGAATCTTATAAAAAGCTGTTATAGATATTCTGGCATTGTTGATTTGCTGTTAGTTGAATAAACTATTGAAACAGGATGTAATTACAGTTATTTAAGATATACAATTGCTATCTCCACAAAAAAATATTTTTGTACGCATTTGTGATGAAGCACATGGGGATGGCAAGAAATCCAGGGAGCCATGTGAATACACGACTCCCTCTACTTATTTGCTCTTGTCTTTTCCTATCCCTCTCATCTTGTTATGGCACTTTCATATTAAAAGACATTGTCTAATTCTTCGAGATTATGCTAAAAAAATCAGTATCATATGCAGCTAAATGCGTCCAAGCCACCTCTTTACTGCAGATGACAACAACTTCACCGCATGAATGATAGCTGAATAAGCAGAATTGTTGATTTCAATCAATTTGGACAGCTGAATTACCGAGCAGATATGATGAGATCGGTCTCATGTCTTAACAGTAAGGGACTTAAAAATTGTAGGGTCTGCAGACTTAAATCTTGGCTACCAAAACTTTGCTGATAGCAAGAACGTGGACCACTGAAACCTAGTTTGATCCTTGACAGGTTGTTGCTTAGTGTTTATCGATCAAAACATCAAATTTCATGTGCTTCACACACGCAATCATGTAATGGATTTTCCCTTGGGCGTGAAAAATGGCTTTGACAGCTCAAATGAACAAACCTTATCCTCCACATCTCCAAGCAAACCTTCCATCACTTGAGGCTGAATATTGAAGTTTCTCTTAGCAGAGAAGCAATGTATGGTGGGTTTGCAACGAGGAAAGATGGCCTCGTGGGGATTTACAATTAAACCCAGCTGTAACCATTACATATCAAATCTTTATTCCAAGACCAAACCATTACACCTCAGATAAACCTGGTGGAACCCAACTCCCCTAACCCCATCACATGATCAAATATAGGTTGACTTTTATAGGATCTTCTTGCAAGAAATGTTTAGTGATGATAGAAATATAGCAAAAGTGAAAAGGGTATGCATAATAAATTAAATAAAGATTAAAATAAACAAATGGTGTAAGGCAACAACGATGAGATGAGCTGACATATTCAATCTGCTTGCATTGATATCATGTTGACAAACGATAAATTTATTTATAAAAATGTATGATTACAATCAACCAATTAAAAGATATATAGGAATACAACAAAACAATTAAGGAAATAGATTACAATATTCAATTATTCAAAATCCTTGATTTCATTACTTAATGTGATATTGATTTTCTCTATAATAAGTGATTGTATCAATTGAATTTTAATCCAAAACATAATACATGTTATTCTTCAGGAAGTACAAGTGAAATAGCCTAGAAGAATATCAAAGAGGTAGTTTGGCAAGCCAACCATGATCTTGATCAATGAAGGAAGATTTCGAGAATCGACTGAGCTGTTATATCAGAAGCTTCTTTTCCCATCTCACACGATTCAAAGTGTTTGCTCTCGGTCCCTTGCAATTAGCCTCGACATCGGTAACATCATAGCAGCGATCGATAAAATCAAAACCATTGGAATCACTCGGAAAACTCCTTGGCTTGAGCTGTTACAGAACCTCCACCGGTAACATTTATAAATAAATTATAATCTGAAAAGATAATACATGTCTTTAATAAATGGAAATTATATATACTTATTCAAAAATAAACTTACAAATAAATGTACTTATTTTATTTAAATAAATTTAGAAGAAAAAAAACTGATTCAGGGGCTTCATAGAGAGCCCAATAGTATGGGCATCTTGGGCTACTTCTAGCCTAAAACAATTGGCAAGTGTTTGAGGCTTACATGGATAGGTTAAAGAGTGTGAGAAATATGGGCCTATCAAGTTGATGGTTTTTCTTTTGAAAAGAACAAAATAATCAAACGGTATTTAATCCTAATTTATTATTGTGTGATTGTATATTTTGATTTTTAAAAAATATGAAGTGTTATAAAAGAGATTATTTTTAATATTTAAAAAAAACTACAATTTATTGACATCTAATACGATTTTTTTAATTTGATGCCCCAACAGGAAAAAAACCATGCAATTTATTTATTTCCGTCTAGAGGGAAGATGACGACCACATCCCTTTTTATATTTATATCAGAGTGTGGAAGACACATCTTTTATTTTTATTTTTTAAATATTTTAGATAATATGTTTTTGCTATTTTAAATTTCAGCAATTAGAGGGCCGTTGAAAAATCATGACAGAGATATTTTATAACCAGAAGTTGAATTTGAACCTTCTGTTTTACCCAAAAACACTTCAAAACCCCCGTAAAATCTCGGCTTGATGTTTTGTGAACGCAAGATAAATCAAATATTTTCACTAAAAAATAATAATTCAAAGGGAAAGTTCCTATGATTGGAAATAAAATCTTTTAACAGTCTGTGTAAGACCCTCGATAAAATTTTAAAAAGTTTGGGTATTAATATGAAAAATAAAATAAAATAAAATAAAATAAAATGATTTTACATGCATGAAAAAAGACAACCCTAAACGTAAGTTATCCCCTTCGCTAGGTAAATGTAGCCCTATTATCAGCAGTGTCTTGGTGTGTAATGGTTTCCTTCCAGAAAAATACATGGTTTCTCGATCGGAATGCTCGCATTATTATCTTGAATTCACGAGGTTTCTTCATAAAAAGAAAATTTGTAGAGTGAAGAGCATATATAGTAAGGGGAGAGAATATATTACGTGTAGATTCCTGCGTTGATTTGTTATTTTTTGGGATGGAGTCGATGGCACCTTGAACTGTTTTGAAATACCCTTTGCCGGACTGATCAACAACAATGGCGAGTTTGATTTGATATGATTGATAACAAGTTTGGTATGGTGGTGTGGATTTAAAAAAAATGAAAATGATATTATTTTAATATTAAAATGATGATATATTAGATAATTTCAAGCTTCCCAACTTATTCCACCAAACCCAAGTCTCAATCATGGGTTCTATTAGATTTAATAGCTTAATGATATGATGACAAAAATGGATTCTCTCATAAGCACCATACAAATGTTAAAATATTTGTTTGAAATTGTGATAATTTTATATATATAAAAAAAAACAAATGAATTATGAAGATTAATTCCAAATATTGAATGATAAAATTTATATTAAAAAAAGATTCAAACGAGAGAAAAGAAAATTAAAATTAAAAAAAAAATTATGTTGCATTATTATTATACATGACCCAACAAGTAAATCTTAAACCGTCTGAACCTCACTTTTTTGCTTAGCCCATGCTTAAAATTAACATGAATGATAGTTGATTTGACAGGTTTAAAAGAAATCTAATTGACCGGTAAAAGTGTGGTTTGATTTTTTTTTTAAAATATTAATATCTTTTTAAAATATTAAAACATGACATATTGGGTTGATTGACGCTTCACAGTTTAGCTTGCAAAACATATGACCTGAATTGCAATAATTTTATAGAAAATAAACTAGAATAAACTACAATGATTAATTTAAAATCAATTAAATATTAAAAATGAAATTGTGATTCAAAATCACTAAAATATTTAAGATAAAATTGAAATACAACAATCTAAAAGGTAGAATCAAAGAAAAAGGAAAAGGAAAAAAGTTCAAGAAATTAAAAAGAAAAAAAGAAAGAAAGAAGATGGTCCAGCTTTTAGATGAACAGTAAAGTACTATGGATACTTTTAGCCGATAGTATAATAAACTTTATATCTCCCTTGTGTATTTCTTGATGCTATTAATATGAGAATCTTTATCCCAAAAAAATCTCATTTTATTCGTGTTTCTTTTTCTTTTTTTGGGATCATGGAAGGAATTTCTTTGTTTTTAAAAACAAAAAAAATATTACCAATTAGGATATGTAAGAAATATGCTTACTATGGCTATTCAAACAATTTGGAGGCGAAAAGAAAATAACGTTTGCCATTGTAAATCTTTTAAAAAATTATTTTGTAAGTTTTTAATTTTTTATGATTTCTCATCTATTGAATATGGAGGCTTGACTCTCTCAGTCTAATAACCTAGTATACAAGCCCACTTAAGAGATAGTGAAAACGACATCATTCCGAAACCCATTGAAACCAAAATCTGATTGATCACAAATAGAAGAACTCGCATTTTAAGGGTGGGCCTAAATGCTAAAACTGTTCATTAAAAAATATCCATTAAAAAACGAGCCCATTTGATAAATCATAAAAAATTAAAAACTTACAAAATAATTTTACTTCTTATCTAATGAGCCCATTTTAATTTAATTTGTGTGGGGGTAATGGTGGATTTTACTTCTTAAATTGTTTTTTAATTAAAAATAAATTAAAATATTTTTTTAAAATTTAAATATTAGTATATTAAAATAATTAAAAAATACCTAAAAACCATCAATTTAATATGTTTAAGAAAATAATACTTTGAAAAACATTTAAAAAAACAATTTCAACCACAAAAACAAACAGTCTCTGGGTGTGTTGAGAGTATGATAACAATTATTTTTTAAAAATTTTTACTGAAAAAAAACATGTATAAAATAATATTTTAAGCAAAAAAAAATAATTGAATTGCTCAGACACACATCCGTGTCATTTGCAAAGTGCTTCTTTACACAAGGTTTGTGAAATCTTTGTAGATGAAAAAAAAAACCTAGAAAATATTGAGTTCAACTTCATTCCCCAAAATGTGGTGTTGTTTCCTCCTCCTCATCTTCTCTTGCAATTAAGATTATAAAATTCCATCCTCGCCATTCTTGTGTTTTCCTATATGATTATTGATTAGCTAACTAATCATCTGCTAATCTAGGTTGCTGTTTGTATTAATTAACAGTGGTTCCACATTCCTGGATTCTCACAATATAATCTCCATGCTTCGGCAGTTCGGCTGCCTTGTTTTGTCCTATACACTATATAATATCATTAAATAAAAAAACATTATCAAGCTATAGAAAATGCCTTTTAAATTGCAAATTGCGACAGCAACTCATGGCGCCATCCAGCTTCCAAGGCATCTCGTAACCATTCTGATAGGTACACTTGTAATATTTAATCTTATTTCAAAGAATGGTTGAGCAACCCTATTTGAAATGGGAAAAAAAGGGTTTTTTTTTATTAGATTTATTTATGGGTATTTGGTGGCGAAATCTTAGTTTTTCTAGCCTTTTCCAGATCTTAAACAACCTTGAAAACGAGCCTAGTAAGGATCACGTAGAGTGCAATTTGCAATAAAGTTTCCCACCTAGAAACTTTACCTGGCACTGAGATACACACACCTGGACTAGGAAGATTCACAGGATTTGTTCTAACACAAGTACTTTTGCCAGCTGATTTCGAACATCACAACTCACAAGCCCTCTGGGAAAAAAATATCCAGGGAGAAGAAAAAATTTGATCACGACAAGCCTTTAATGTGACAGAAACTGGTAACTATCCAAGGATTGGAGAACTGAAAATACAAGTAGCTAGTCCAGCAAAATTCAGACCAGAAACATGAAGGGCTGCATGAATAGACCAACCAACGCCTAGAACATGTGACAGTTCATGAGCATGAACACGATAGATCGTTTTCTGTCTGATAGTTGGGATGCCATGGTTAAATCGATCACTTTTTAAAAAAAAACTCAAGCTGTCTTCTTCATCACCACAGCTCTCTGATCCACTTGTGTTAGGTCAGTCTTTGTTTCTTTAATTAATGAGGTCTGGTTAGGTTTCCAGGTAGTAGTGATCCCTCTTGTCGTTTCCTTTTTCAAGCTCTTTTAACTTTTCCTCTGGTCTGGTTAATCTCATTAATTCTCTTAAGTATGCTGTTAATCCATTGTCGCAGATCAAAATATCATACAGAGATTTTATTCGTCGGGATTGATTCGAAATTTAACATTATCTGGGTCTTGCCACCTTGATACTTTAATGCAGAATCTTCACAACTTGCTATCCAGCATCCAAGAACAACTTGAAGTAAAATAAAAAGATATTGGGATTTTTTTATATATTAGAAACCACACAACAACTTGGTGAGTTGGGAGGTGAAAATTGGTGAGTTGG
Organism: Salix caprea; assembly: GCA_964035475.1. Lineage (NCBI taxonomy): Eukaryota > Viridiplantae > Streptophyta > Magnoliopsida > Malpighiales > Salicaceae > Salix > Salix caprea. The sequence goes on along the minus strand of OZ037745.1, from coordinate 1,910,962 downwards.
CTCCATGTTTTTATGAGGTGGCACTTGTCTGAGCAAGGGTCAATAGGCATTCATTGACCATCCTAAGCCCCGTGCAAGATCTAGGGAGCTGCTTAAACTAACATTTTGGGTTCGGATTTTCAAGATGTGGTCCAACACTTGATAAGATTAATGTGGTCTACATGGGCCTGCTCTCTCGATCGTGACTTGCTGCATAGTTTGGTCATGGGTCAATTTTTAATCCCAACTTTGAGTGCCAGCAACCATGTTATGTACATTTGCTCTACTCAGTTTATATAGCCACAGCCTCCAAATGTGTTGACAGAATTTCACTGCAACAAAAGATAGCAATTCTCTAAAGAAAATATAATTAACAATGTAAAATATGTGTAGAATATGTTTTGGGTGTTTTTTTTTGCAAGGAATCTATCTTAAAAATGATTTTCACTCAAAAGCTTAAGATATGAAGTAAATTTTAAAATATAATATTTATACTATCTTTTAATACACATCTCAAATGAAAAATGATCTTATGTTATTAATATTACCAAGTAGAATGGAGGTGATAAGAGTCAATAAAACTCTATTATCATATAAAAAAGTCAATTCAACTTAAAAATTTAAATTGTTAAGATATAATCTATATGATTCTATGGATAATTAATGGGAAATAAATTTAGAATGTTTAGGTTGTTTTTAGATTATATTGAGCAAAAACATGAGAAAAAAAAATGTATACCGGAGACATAGATAAAACCCGACTTTCTTTTAGTAAAAGGATCAACTTATGTTGTTGCTTATTACTTTTTGCATAAGAAAATAAAAGCTATGCTCATATACCCATCAATAATATATATCTAAACAACAATGCTCATCACTTGAACCAGAAACTTAGAATAAAAATTAGCAATGCGTTGGTTGTAATCGAAGTAAAGAATTGGTAATCAATATAGAAATAACCAATCAAGCACGCTAGTAAAATAAACAATGCAATTGTTGACTGTAATAAACAAATGAAATTCGTTCGTCACGCTCAACGGTTCAAACGTTCAAAATCTTAGTGAATTATATATATAAAATGAAATTTCAAATGATGAAGTATACAGAAACTATATGAATTAAAGCAGAATGCGAAGGTAATTAATTTTTAAGAAAAGGAAGAAATATTATAGTGCGTTATAATCGTTTCTTTGTATTCAATTCACAAGATGGATATCATGTGATTATTTTGACATTAAATCCAACCATAACGGTCATATAATTTAGAAATAAATTTATAAATGACAGCTGAGATCATGTGATCTAGAAATGAATGTCAAAAGTCAAGCCAAGCCTATCTTATTTGTAGATGATTCCTGCTTATCCCCCTTTGCGCCATTAACTGGGTGATTAATAAATATACGTAGATAATTTTTCAACGAAAATAGATAAACATTCTTGTGTACGCAGCGTTCATATCCAGGTCAATTTAGGTTAGACATGGTTGATTGATACAGAATATTTCTACTTCCTCGTTCACAGTATAAATCACTTGCCCACATATTATTTATGAGTATGATCATGGCAAAATCCTGACAGGGAATTCCAAAATATAATTGTAAATATAAAAAAAATTAAACCTAATTCTCGAATCAATTTCCATTTTCCATATATACATTGATCTTGGATTTTGGTACTTAAATTGGAGCAGTACTGTGCATGACTTCACTGGGGGGAAATCAAAACCTTCTCATGACCTCCTGTAAATTAATTAAAGACATTTGTATTTTAAAAAATCAAAGACATGCAAGTTAGCCAGTGTGCTGTTGGGACAGCTCCTGAATTTGCTTACGGTTCAAGGCAAGGTGTCAGCTGGGCAATGCACGTCCAAATGATTCTTTAAATATTGTCGGGGATTTGCTCTATGAGACCCTGCCTCGCTGTAAATCCTCGTCCTCGTCATGGATCCTAGCCATGGTTTGTGCTAATTAAGAAACATGGGAACAGACTAACAGGTAACGTTAGGAACTATAATTTATCATACTTAGTTGACCTTGATGAATTGGGATTGATTATCTGTCGCTGCCTTGTTGGCTTGTTGATTCGCATATTTCATGGCTCCTCTTCCACCTTATCCTTTTGTAGTTCTTATCAATTTACGCGTTGTTGCAGCAGTAATTAATGTTTTCTCTTTGAATTCATTGAGAAAGAGAAGGAGGATATTGCCCTACTAATGCACCGCAATCTTTGGATTCTTATCTCTGCTTGATTCATTAATGTTCTGCTACCGATTCATTTCGGTGTTCATCAACACCGAAATGGGTATTCTGCTACCCATGGGAAAGAGACTTCTCGGAGACCTTTTAGAGCCCGTTTGGCTTTGCGTTGCAACCGGTGTTTTGCCGAAATTTGATTTTTTTTATATTTTAAATAAATATATTTTGGTGTTTTTAGATCATTTTGATGTGTTGATGTCAAAAATAATTTTTAAAAAAAATAAAAAAACATCATTTTGATGTATTTCAGTACGAAAAGCACTTTGAAAAGCTACCGCAACCGCATTCCCAAACAAGCCCTTAGCCTTTGACCAGAGAGAATGGCCCTCAGAATGTAGGGCATGGGATCCCAATATTGGATCCATTGAATTTGACCTCACCTAGAGAACTGCTGTATTAATACACATGGCTTTCCCACTCACATTTTTCTTTTTATTAATGTGAGCGTCGAATATATCTCGACTAATCTCACGAATCCTGAAATTAGTGATCATATACATTTTTAATGACTACCATATTAACAACCACATGTCTCGAATATGAGACTATATGAAGAGCAAATTCTATAATCTCAAACTCTTACTACTAAATCGCATACTATATAGTTAATTCCCCGTTGACATCCTGTTATTAGCCTTGAGGAACACTAGCAGGCTAAAATTTAGCAATTGTTTAAAAACCCGAGCAATCTCGTGAATCAAAAACAATTAGCATGGTGGGAATACAAGAGCTTGTTGTATGTTTATCTCCGCCGAAGATAGATCTGTGTTTATCCAGAGGTGAAGAAAGAAACCCAAAATTAAGGATGCGATCACCGCCATGAAAGCACATAGATTGAAGTTGACTTCATGTTATATCTGCTGTTGAATTTTTGGCTTAGGATAAACATAAATCCAAACTTCTTTATTGTAATAGATTTTCATCAATAACGTATAAAGCATGCAACAGAATTGAAAATAGCAATAGAGAATATCGCTGACGCAAAAAACGCTGAACTTGCCAAGTTGATTGACATTCACTATTATGAAAGTGGATTCTAAGGAAAATAATTTATTTTTTATTATAAAAATTAATTTTCAAGTATTTAGTTGTGCGGGAAAATGAGTTAAAAGAAAAACTTGTAAGAGGTGTAATCTTTTATACTTTTACCTATTAATTAGCCTAATTGATTGATTATATGTCGTTTTCATATACTAGTATTCATCAACATTTAAAATATAGTTCTTAAGGAGAGTGACGTAGTGATAAAAAACTTAAGATTTGATTTATAATCTCAGGTTTGAGTTAGGACATACTTATCTTATAAGAGTTTAGAACAATCGGGATTTTATTCGTTTAAACCGAGACTGCAAAGAGTGTATAAAAAAACAGGGTTTCCTCGATTTTTTTTTTAAATATGTACATAAATTATAAATTATATTTTATATCATTTAACTAAGCTCAAACACTCTGAATATAAACACTATTGCAAAAATCTGAACAGTAAGTATAAAATAATTCGTTAATCCTTTTATTTTTTAAAAAATAATATTAAGTCTGTGTTTTCATATTTGATCATAACTTGGTTTTTTATTGGTTATCATAATTAAGTTGTTAATTTTCTTAATATATCATTTATTTTTTTAATCAAAATTTCCAATCTTTCGTGCTATAGTCAACTTCGATCAATGGATTAGATTATGCTTTTCAAAAACAAGGCACTAACTTATAAAACTATCAAAAATTACAGAGACTATTTATAATTTATTCAACAAAGAAGAGTCATCAAGGAAAGTATTAATTTTCCAAAAACGAGAGGGGGAAAAACTTTCCTTTCAATTGCATAGACTTTATTTTTTGAGTTGACTTGAAAATGGTTTCATTAAACCTATTTTTCTAAGTTGTATTAAACATTAGAAATCTTAGATTTCCATGAAACAGACGAGACCTTATGGTCTCGTAAAAAATAAAAGCAAGATGGAGCGACCGGCATTGAGAATTAAAACTATATAGAGTATGGTCAATTAATTAACCCATTCCCAAAAGGATTTGAAATTAATATAGAAATCAACTTGGTATATAGATATAGTTAAAATTAAACAATGGGATATAATCAAATTAGAATTAGGGTTTTCCAATTAATTTGCAAGATTTGGCCAAATCTATATATGTTTTATAGCATGCATGCATTTTATTGCCTATTGTCAAAATGTTTTGCAGCCTGCCTCCTTCTCCTTAACAAATTGAATGAGGAACTCCATCCCTAGTTTCAATTTCTCTTGAAAAACAAGTGTGATAAAAGTTTAAAAAAGAGTAAAGCACACGACTGAATGATTTGGGGTGGCACTTTGGAAATGTCTAAGATTGTGTTTCAAAAATATTTTTGAAAAAAAATAAATTATTATTTTTTATTTTTACTTAAAATTAAAAAAAATATATTTTTATATCATTTTCATGAGCTGATATTAAAAAAATATTATTTTAATATTTTTTAATTAAAAAACACTTTCATAAACAACTTCAACAACATTATTAAAAAGCAACTTAATGTTCTAATCACCACTAAATAAATAATTACATGGATGACAATATATGTGCACCTAATAAAGACGCAGGTGTGACGTCATGGAGTTGTCTACGGTGGCACCACCGCCGAGAAAACTGTAGTATATGGGATAGGCACGCAAGGTATTTGAGTGAATTTGACAAGTCATTTACTCGGTGTTCACATTTCCATGATAAAATGGGCCCACGAAATCCGATAAAGTGACACACCAGACCTAGTAGACGATGACTAGATTAACACCCTCGGAGCCTACTGTGGCCTGTGGGGTGTGCTCTTCGTGGCTTGACTTTGCATAGTCAAACCACCAGCATAGATGAAGGGCCCCGGCCGTGTATGCCGTATTTTCAAGCCAATTGTGTCCTGTATGGTCCATCTAAACCTAGCCAACCAATTTTGAACGTCCAAAAAGTGGTCTTCATTGTTTATCAGTGTTTTTTAAAAGTGTTTTAAAAAATATATTTTTTTATTTTTTATTTTAAATTAAAAAACTTGATGTATTTAGATTATTTTTATATATTAATGTCAAAAATAACTGTTAAAAAATAAAAAAAATATTATTTTAATATATTTTTAAATGAAAAACACTTTAAAAAATAATTATAATCAACTCAGTGCCCGCTTGGCATTGCGATCCCACCGGCTTTTGGCCGAAATTTGAATTTTTTTTTAGTTTAAATGAATATGTTTTTGTGTGTTTTAGATCATTTTGATGTGCTGATTTCAAAAATAATTTTAAAAAAAAAAAAAACATTATTTTGATGTATTTCAGCACGATAAACACTTTAAAAAGCTACACGCAATCATACTCCCAAACTGACCCTTAAACAAGTTTTAAATAGTGGGGCAAATAGTTGGTTTTACTAATTGTGTATGGACAAGAGCAAGTGGCACTGGCCCTTCACATAAATGCTTTGCTAGCTCTTTATTGGTTTTGGAAATATTAGCTGTTTCTTGACCGAGGGATGTGCGTTCATGGGTTTTAGACTTCTAGTTGGGTGATCATGTTGAAGCCGGGCTCGGAAGCAAATGGTCATTCCTAGCAAGTTCGGCGAGGATTGAAAGAACGAATTTCTTATACATTTTAAAGCTAATTAATTCCTCGCCGATTCAACTTATAAGGAATGGTAGAAAAAATAATAATCTCAAAGCATGTTTGACTCACTACTAGATAGTTAGAAAATTATTTGATTGGATTAATTTTAAATTAATCTTATAAATATTTTTAATAATTCAGCTAATTTACTCACTAATAAGTTACAGGTTAAAAGTTGCATGTGGGTTTTTTTAAGCCTCAAACAAGGCAAATATCACTTGGTTATTGAAAATCTTGGAGTGTAGTTTATACATCATCTTATTTCTTGTTTGACACTATATTTTAAAAATATTTTAAAAAAAATAATTTTTTTTGTGTTTGCACATCATTTTCATGTGTTGATGTCAAAAATAATTTTTTTTTAAAAAATATATTATTTTGATGTATTTCCGAACAGAAAACTTACATTATGCATGTACAAAATATTTAATACATTCTTTATTATATAAATTACACGTGTAAATAAAAATATTGTATTTTTTTAATTAATTCAATACAAACATAACTTCATTTAACTAAATATCTCTATTTTATTAGCTCTGTTTTAAAAACTTTATCATTTTAAAAGCTGGCATCACTAATGCAACTGCTAATTCTCAACACATAGAAATCATAAATTTGTCACAACAAAGGGTGCTCGAGGGGATGGAAAAAAGTAGGAGTGATTGACATGATCAATGGAGTTAGGGCAAATTGAACAATTATAGCCATAGAGTACTCTTTAACTTTTAAGAATCAAATTCACCAAAGGGTTTTCAATTAGAGGAGAGCTAACTTCATGGATGGTTCCTTGTTACTTCGAGGTGAGAGATAAAAGTGAAAAATCATGTTTTTGAATCACTTCTTTTACTTTTCCTTTATTTTGTTATATTCTCCGTCAGATTTCTGTTTTTTAGCTTTTTGACAGCAGGAAGGTTCTAAAATATACTGTTTCCCCGACCGTTTCTAGTTACTCCCTTTGTTAAAGGCAAAGAAAATGATTCCAAAGCAGAAAATTGAGGAAAAGGAGTAGCTAGAAACGGTCGCATCCATGGTCTCATCATGAACACTTTGATTCCTTTTGAAAATTCTGGAAAAAAAAACAAAAGCAATACACTGTGATTAGTCACCAAGAGGGACAAAATCAAAATTATGAAAGCTACATCGACTAGGGCAAGTTTCCTCAATTTCCCATGGTGAATTGTCATTGGTAATGAGTAGATTGGATAGATTTTGTCAAATATTTAATGATGGATTGTGGTTCACATTACATTTACTATTCCTCAATGAAAGAAAACCCAAATCCCCTTTGTCTTAATAATTGTTTTTAATAACATTGGTGTCCGGGTTAATTTGCGTGCACCTCGACTAATTTCACAGGTTCTGAAATTAACGACCATATAAATCTCTTGTAACAATTATATTAACAAACATAAAGCTCGAACCTAAGACCACAGATAATGAGTATATGGATAGATTTTGTCAAATATTTAATGATGGATTGTGGTTCACATTACCGTTACTGTTCCTCAATGAAAGAAAACCCAAATCCCTTCTGTCTTAATAATTTTTTTTTAGTAATATAAATGTTCAAGTCAGTTTACGTTTATCTTAACTAATTTTACTGATTCTGAAATTAACGACCAAGTAAGTTTTTAATGGTAATTATATTAGCAAGCACATGACTTGAACCTAGGACCACACAAGTAAAAAACTCTTTATTTTCAAATTTTTACCACCGGTCTGGTTAATTTGAAAAAGTAGAGAGGCAGCCATCGTTATATGCTAGCGATGTGTTTTTGTGTCCGGTCACGCAAACACTTCCATGGCCATGAAAATTGAACAGTCATTTAATGAAATTCGATGTTCCCATGTGAATTTACAGCACATTTTTAGAGATCACATGTTTCAATTGAGTGGTACTCGAGGTTTTCGAAGAAGTTGCCAGGTTTGAATGTTCCTTCATTGGAATTCATCTTCGGTAGCAATAGCAATTTCTGTCGGTATATATTTTGACCAACGGGGTTACAGACAAAAATAGTCTATCAAAAAAACTATCGTCGGTAATTTATGATATGCTGGTGAGTCCATCGGCAATAAGTATATTGATGAATTTACAAACGAACAAAGCACGTCAAAAAAAATTGTTTGCTTCATTCCGTCCGTATATACATCGGTAAAAACAATGTGTAATTCTATTTTGTTTGGTGAGAATCACGTTGGGTTTTATTTCTCGTGCAAAAGAAAGTTTTTGAAAAATCATTATACCAAAAAATAAAAAAAGTAGACGCATACCTACAACATAGAGTTCCTCTATGACTCTCATATTGTTTCCGTTTATATATATTTGTGTGTTTGTGTATACCCATGTTTAGTAGACTCCTGCTATAGAGCTCTTTAGAGATATAATAATAATAATAATTAAAAAAAAAGTCCTGATCAAGTTGAACAACTCACACTAAATCAATCACAATTCAATATGTTTCCGAAACTCAATCCGAGGTAGATCTCAAACAAATCAGGTTTGAACCGAACACGCAATTCCATTACAATGTAATTTCGAACTCTTAAAATTTAGGAAGACTGATTCCAGGTGGTTAAGTATGTTATTTTTTAATACCAGTAAAGATACCCACGAGTTATAAATATTTTAAAAAATGATAAATTGAAAAAAAAACATTTTCCTGTCATTGAACAGCACCTCACTAACAAAGACAGCTCTAACGTTAAAACCTTCACATAGTTAATAATGGAGGTGGTTGGAGCTATCCTCGCTGGTACAAGATTCCAAATGAAGAATTAGTGATATAATTTTGATTCCATGTAGAATCAGAATTCCTGCAATAAAATTTAAAATCGACAGGAAATAGGATCGTGCCTGCTGGGCTACAGAGGAAGCCTGACTGTGAAATCTGAAACCAGTAATTAGCTTCTGAAGAAGAGAAAATGGTGTTGTCAGGGGGAAAAAAACATTTTCAGTCCAGAACTGCTTTCGTCATCACCCTTGCTTCAGGACATTTGACAGCACAACTCTTTTGGAAACCAAGTGACGTCATTTGAAATCAAAACAATAGTTATTAAATTTTAAAAAAATAATCGAATATTTTTTAATATTTATCTTTAATAGTTTTGATGGTAGACGTTAAGAATCTGAATAAAAAAATATTTTAATATATTTTCAAATAAAAAACTGTTTTAAAAAAGTATTCTTATAATCCTTAACATACTAGGCCATTGCATTTTAATTAATACCCTTTAATTATTTAATTAAAAATATATATAAAAGGGTGTGTATATAGTATATACTAGTAGCACATGAATAGGGGGTATAAAGTTTTGGTGTAAAGTGCTTAAAGATCACGTTTTCTTCCCTTTCTATTTGACAGTGTCAATAAAGTCTGGCCAACGTAAACCCACAGCATTATCCAAATATTGATAAGGTTAATCAGGTGAAGTAGCAATATTTGTTGACTCAGCCATGAGCATTTTCTGACGTGTAAATTATTTTTTCTGACAAGCCCTCGCTCAGTTCTTCTCTTACATACTAATTAACCTAAAATTAGCGATAATTAAGTTGAAAAATCTTATATGATTATTAAATTAAACAAAAAAAGACATGAAAAATATCTATTTTGATTTTGTTTTTTGTACCATGAAACATGGACATGAAGCCTTTACTCGCACATGCATTATAGACAAACGAGTGGAATCAGCAATAATATTAAATAAAATTTTGCCTATTTCTCTGTATTTAATGAAGTTATAATAATTAGGATTTTGAAATCTTTTATATATGCCCCAAAAAATGTCCCCACCTCTCCCCCACTAGATGTAGATATTAAATTTTAATTTTTGCGTACTCGATTTTGTGGGATCATAGTTTATTTTTATTTTTTTATGATAGGAAGGTATTTTAAAATCAATTTCGAAAATCAATTTCAAGAATATGCTCTTATTTCGGCATGATGTATTTCTTTTTTACTTAATTACGTATCATTGAGCATACCTGCAACGTAAAGAGTTGAAAACGAAACGTAAGTGTTACTTTATTTCCCACTTATAAATTATAATCTTATCTTCAGAATGTAAACACAGAAAAAAAAAAAATTGATAAACTTGATTCATATGAAAGAAAATAGTTTTTGACAGCTCAACAGTCCTTAATCGAAGACAATTTGACAATCTCCCTCTATAAATAAGCTGGCCAAGCTTTTCCAAAGCATCCATCTCTTCTAACTCCGAAACACTAAGTTCCATCTTCTGGTTTCTTGTTGCTGTCGCTCTGGTGATTTAGTTTTTGTTCTGTTTATATCATTAGTTTCTTTGTGAATTGAGGCAAGGAACGAGCGAAAATGGCAGTCGGGATAGCTGTCGGTGACAACAAAAAGGCGTATCCGGGCAACCTTACTCCTTTTGTCACTGTAACATGTATTGTTGCAGCCATGGGTGGTTTGATCTTTGGTTACGATATTGGGATTTCTGGTAATTCTTCTTGGATCAAGTTTAATGCTTTAAAACTTGATTTTGTCACGCCATTAATTGTTTTCCCCCTCTAAAATATAGCAGTAGCTACCTTTCAAGGATGCTTTTCTTCTCTTGATTCGTTCTTGAATGTATTTTCTGCCAATATTACTTTAAATAATGTCTGTTTCTTTTTTTGTAAAAATATTGATTTTGTTGACTGGATTTGTCATTTTTCAGGTGGAGTTACGGCCATGCCATCGTTCTTGAAGAAGTTTTTTCCATCAGTTTACCGTAAACAGCAGGAAGACTCCATTTCAAACCAGTACTGCCAGTATGACAGTCAAACACTGACCATGTTCACTTCTTCTCTGTATTTGGCTGCTTTATTGGCGTCACTTGTGGCATCCACAACTACTCGTAAATTTGGAAGGAAACTCTCCATGTTGTTTGGAGGTGTTCTCTTTTGTGCTGGTGCCATCATCAATGGTGCTGCTAAAGCTGTGTGGATGTTGATTGTTGGTAGAATCTTGCTTGGTTTTGGTATAGGTTTTGCCAATCAGGTACTAAATATTTCCTTTTCTGTTTTGATGATTCTTGTTTTTATTTTCAGCTGCTTTTGAATATGAGGATATTTTATTTGGATCTGGAGATGGGTATATTCATCGATTTTTTTCTTTCTATTTGAAGTATATGAAGAAGAACAGCAATGAAATCTGCTACATGTTTTATTCTTTCTGTGCATAATTTCATAATTTTCAGTGGAATCTTTCTGGGTTTTGAGTTTCAAAGCATCTCATCTTTGTTTTCTTCGATATAGAAATTGATTTATTTATTTTTCCCTTTGTAGATCTATTCTTTTTCTTTGATGGTTTTAGCTCCTAGGTCAGATAAGTGGGGCACTCTTTATTGTTTTTTTCTCGGAGATAGAACAAGTGGGTTTCTTGGAAAATGACAAAAAAACGTTTCTTGTACCCAGCTGTTTCTGATCCAGACATGAGCTTTAAAGTTAAACAGGATTTAATGTTAGTGTTTGGTTGCTGAGAAAAAAAAAAAGGTGAACCAAATTTTCCGCTGTTATAGTCTATGTAGCAAGGCAAGTCAACGAACTCGACTGAATGATTAGAAATAAGATAAAGGGGAGGTACTTTGTTATTTTATCATTTTTTGAAAGTCATAGTTGCCTTGTTTTTCTTTAGCATGACATCACCGGCACCTTTTTTTCCACAAAAAGTTCACTTATTGGTGCTACGGTTTTGAATAGAAAAACCGTAAGTTGATAGCTTCTTGATTGCTAATTAAACTTAATTAAGTATTGAAAGCTGCATTTTCTGCTTTCTTTTTTGTTTATTTGTTTGATTGATTTGTGTGTTTAAAGTGGTATTTGTTCTTAATCCAAAAAACATGAACAACAAGACAAGATTCGTATGGTCCCTAGAAAGACAAAGTTCTGCTCAAGACTCCCAATTTGATCGTTTACTAATTGGTTTCATTAGAGAAGATGATTACAGATTTAATTATTTTCATATTTTGTGTTTGTAATTGCAGTCTGTGCCACTCTACCTCTCTGAGATGGCTCCATACAAGTTCAGAGGTGCACTCAACATTGGTTTTCAACTATCAATCACAGTTGGTATCCTTGTTGCCAATGTGTTGAACTATTTCTTTGCTAAAATCCATGGTGGCTGGGGATGGAGATTGAGTTTGGGTGGTGCCATGGTTCCTGCCCTTATAATCACAGTTGGATCACTAGTCCTTCCTGATACTCCAAACTCCATGATCGAACGTGGCCAGCATGATGAGGCTAGAGAAAAATTGAGAAGAATTCGCGGCGTTGAGGACGTTGACGAGGAGTTCAGAGACCTTGTTGCTGCGAGTGAAGCTTCAATGAAAATAGAACATCCATGGAGGAATTTGTTGCAGAGAAAGTACAGGCCTCACATGACCATGGCAGTGATGATTCCATTCTTTCAGCAACTTACTGGCATTAATGTCATCATGTTCTACGCTCCCGTTTTGTTCAACACAATTGGTTTCGGTAGCAATGCTTCACTCATGTCCGCTGTGATCACCGGAGTTGTCAATGTTGTCGCCACCATGGTTTCAATCTACGGCGTCGATAAGTGGGGGAGAAGGTTTCTTTTCCTCGAAGGTGGTTTTCAGATGCTGATATGCCAGGTAATTTACTTGGTTGCAGAAGAAGTTATCTTTCCTTCTATTGGTTTTCCTCTTATTCCTCCGAATCTCTAATCCATTTTTCGGGGTCATTTTCTGTGCATTTCCAGGCAGTTGTAGCAGCTTGTATCGGGGCCAAGTTTGGAATCAACGGGAACCCTGGTGAGTTGCCCAAGTGGTATGCCATTGTTGTGGTGCTTTTTATCTGCATTTACGTCGCCGGATTCGCTTGGTCTTGGGGTCCTCTTGGCTGGCTGGTGCCGAGTGAAATTTTCCCACTGGAAATCCGATCAGCGGCGCAGAGTATCAATGTTTCTGTCAACATGCTCTTCACATTCATAGTTGCCCAGATTTTTCTAGCAATGCTTTGCCACCTGAAATTCGGGCTGTTCCTCTTCTTCGCCTTCTTCGTGGTGCTGATGTCCATCTTTGTCTACTACTTCTTGCCGGAGACTAAGGGCATTCCGATCGAAGAGATGGGACAAGTATGGAAGACACACTGGTTCTGGGCAAGATATGTTGCCGATGAAGATTATCCCATTGGAGGAGGCTACGAGATGACCAAAGGAGGACAGGGTCCCAAGAATGTGTAGATGAGCTTGCTGGGGTTGGATTTGATAGTTGTGTCTTTTGATTTTTGTTAGCAGTACATACCCTACTGATTTCAATGTCAAAAATTATATGAAATTTATCTCGAGTTAAAAGGGTCCCGAGCTCTATTATGTCAGCAAAAATTCCAGTGTATAGGCAAGAATCTATTGGGTGGAGACCCTATTTAAGCAATTTTAATGCACAAATAATTTCTTCCGTTGCAATGTGTTGATTATTTCGAATCAATTATTAGGGCCATTAACTATCAGTTTGTATGTTATTCAACTATGTCATGCATGCTTCTTCGACCAATAATTTCAAGTATTTTGTTAAAATAAAGCTCCCTTTCCGCGAGTCCCTTCAATTTGTGTCTTCTCATTTGCTTCATCCATGATTGAGAAAGGTAGAATTGACTTTAAAAATTATAAATTATGCCCTATTCTATTATTATATGCTGTTTTCTAGTCTAATAGATGACACACTTCGCATTGTCCTTGTCAATCTTGAAGAATTTTATTATTATGTGCTATAAATTATAAATTATGTTTAATGCTCGGAGATGATTGATGCCTGAGAGTGTCCAAGGCACGAGGAGCCAAAGTATTCTCATAACCCCTCCAATTCTTCACAATCAAGCCTCGTCTCATTATCTACTTGAGCAGATTTGAGCAGATTATCTACTTGTCCTCTTCCCTACGTGCTTGTCGATGTGATGAATTTGAAAAGCATTTGTCAAGTCTCGAAGCTATATTCCTCATGCATATTTTTTTTTTTGTTTTTTCTGCGTTTTATATCAGAAATCACGTAATTTATACGGTGCAAATAAATTATTTTGATTTTTTTTTATTTATTTCATATCTACTTTCATCCCTCAAACTTTAACCAAACACCGCCTTCATAGCCACTAACTTTAAAGGAGTTTTGAAATGAGTCCTCGAATAATTTATTTTTAACTCAATTAAGCCTCGCTCATCCATATTTGTTAATGCAATTTCATCCAAATTGCTCATTTATTCTAAAAAACACAAACTTGACACTGGATTAAAATTTAATGAAATTTCCCAATTGAGAATGCAATTGAGATTTCATCAAGAACTCAATTGAGAGTCGAGTTAGTTTCCAAACTAATTTGAGTCTGCCCGAACCTCTAACCATCTTCAAAATAAATGTGGATTTATCAATGATTATTAAAATATAGATAATGGAGAGCATGTAGCTATATACGATGGGTTGCATATCACTACTACAAATGAATGGATGAAATATTGCCAAAATCCACCACTTCATCGGAGGTGGAGAATCAATTTTCACGAGCTTTATGAGTAGCCTCGCCCTTTTCTCGTCACTATCTACTAGTGTGTAACGTCTTTCGGTGACAAGAGTAACGGTGAATTTAATGAATAATGTGCCAAATGGATAAACACAAGCAGGAACTTTCAAGGAAGAGGGAGATATTACAATGAATTTGGTCACGATCTTGCAATGAAACGAAAGGGGAATCGCATGACTAGCTAGTCTTTAATTGTACCGAGGCACTTTTGCCTCTTCTCTAACATCCCTCCACGTTTATGTTTTTGGATAATGGATGAGGAATTTATTTCTTGGTTACTTGTCCTTCTCACCCTCTCTTTCTCTCTCAATTTGAGATAAAGAAATTGGGAATCATATGCTAAATCTTCTTCTTTTTTCAATCTTGGTTCTTATGTTTGCTTTTCATGTTATATTTTACAATTATTTAATTAAGAAAATATATAAAAACACAACTAAACTCAAGATCCTTGTTCCATTTTAAATCTTTTCAATGTTTGCTTTTATGTTTCATCAAGTTGCCGAGGATGTCCCCCACAAGAACCCATGTTCGGCATTGGATGCGATCCATATATTTTAATTTTTTAATTTTATTACAAGAGGAATAAATTGATGAAAAACTCGATAGCCATTAATTTTATGGCATATTTTGGATCTTATCCATTCCATAACCCTCACTCAACCTCTAAAGAGAGGTGAGATCATGATTTACAAGTGGGAGAGGCATCCACAAGGGTAACCCACCTCTCTTGCATGCCAATTCCATGAGCATTTTGGTTATATAGATACATACAGGCACTGGTGTCTCGGAGATCATTTGGGATTTAAATTGGAAACATAAGTAATCTATTTAATAACTTATCATAAAAGAAGTGTGATTTGTTGAGATAAATATTATAATGTTTTGGAGAGATTGGCGTCTATATTCCGGTTAATCACCTCATCATTTAGTTTGCATTTAGTCAATATTTCAAGATAAAAATAAATAAATTTAAAGGGACAAAGGGTATAAAATAAGATTGTTTTAAATATAAATTTAACGTGAATTTTTTTTTTTTTTTAAAAAAATTGCAAATTCCTCTATTTTCAGTATCTTGGTGTCTTCTATCCAAACAATAACTCAACTCTACCGATCTCTAATTTAAGCCCTTCCTTGAAATAAAATAAAAGTATCCGAGATAGTTTAGAATCCAAGGAATTTGGGCCTGACCCAATTGCTATGTAATGCACAGAAGATGACCTCTTTCCAGAAATGTTTTATGAAGGTAGTGAAATAAGCCCATCAGAAAATAACAGGGCCCATGAGTCCAGGTAAGGTACTTTGACCATGCAGACAAGATCAGTGTCGGATGTGATTATTTATCTCCTTAATAAATTACTATATATTAGAGCACATTTTTATGAGAAAAAAAGAAAAACATGTTGAGCTGGATGGCTATGAAAGCAGAATTTCCCCTTAAATCATGGCCCAACCCTCCAGCCTAAATTCGACGGATTCCAGTAGTGCATGTAAATTGAAGCAACCATCAATCAGACTCTTTACATCACGGTAGAATCATATTTTTTTTTGAAAAAAATCAACTTTAATTTATTTATTTTTTTATAATATCAACAGTAAATTAAAATAAAAAAAATTATTCAAGGGTGCGGCGCCCGGCAGGACCGCAACCCAGAAGGAAAGGAAAATTCGAAAAAGCAAAGAATGTTTGGAAACAGCTCAGAGTTTGAAGACACCTACTTGCGGACAGAGGTTTTCCTGTCTCTCAAAAGTCCTGTCCTGGGTGGGGTTGCCACAGGCTGTTCATGGGCCAAGGTGGTGTGTGTTTCAACCATGGTGATCAACAGGAGACCACCGAATTCCAGACAAATGAGGATTAATCATGCACATCACAGACCAAGAAAAGTGAAGGTTCCATGCTAACTCAAGGGATCAACCATGGAAGATTGCCATGAGAAACAGCAGAGAAAAAATTAAGCATCGAGACATGATTTTCTGCCTAGGAAGAAAGTTTTTTCCCCAATAAGAACACCCATTATACTTGAAATTAAGCGCATTACATTTGAGTAAAGATCAGTTTTTTTCTGAAATGGGATAACAAAATCACAATTATCTACAGGAAGATGTTGGACGAAAAAGTTTCAATTCCTCAAATCACAGAATTCATCTCACAGTTTTCTTCTTTTTACACACCATGCTGATGTTTCCTACATGATTTCACTGAACATGAAATATCCTTTGCATTGCATGAAAAGGTTGAAGGAATTTACTGGATGGTGGATTGTATATATTTCATTCATCATACAAAGGCAACTTGAACACAACTGCCCCTCTATACCGAGTCGACTCCGTCAACCTGCTGCTGAGCAAGGTATCTTTCCCTTCGCTCTTTCTGTACAAATGGAATAGACAAAGATTAGGCATCGTAAAGAGAAATTCACAGGGAGAAGTTGAAAAGTGCCACCCTTGATAACTCACCCATTCATCTATCACTAGCCCTTCACCAATAATCCTTGGACCTGCATCTTCTGGAGGTTTCTTGCGCGCCTCAAGAGCTGCATCAGCATCCGCCAATTGGCGCTTCAACTTTTCCAAAGTCTGTAAAAGAAGAGCATCACACGTAGTTCTATGAGCTTGCATGTCATAAGTATGGAACACATGAAAATGCATGTACCATATGTGAAGACAGACAACGATGGATCCTAAAGCACAGATAAAATCGATTCCATGATTATTGACATATCATTGATACTTACAGGACTAGGACGCTCCGGATCTAGAAAAACAACCCGCAATATTTGCTCTATTGCTACTTGATCTTTCTGCTCATCAAACTGCAAGGACAAAGTATCCAAAGTCACTTCATAAAGTTGCAGCAGAAGATTCAAACACCAAAATGAAGTTCCAAATAGACCAAAGCAGTTTGTGAAGATATTCTGGAGCATCCATTAAACAAAAGCACCCAGCCAACACAAGATGTAGTTGAATCCAAAATCTATCATAATTGTTCTGAAAAAAAAAGAGCATAGATTCTCCAGAACCAACAATTTTAAAATGACCATCGGCATCCAGTGCACCTCCATTGAGGGTGAGAAGTGTCGGTGCACCAGAGACTTTGACATCATAAAACAACACCCCTATGCTTACTTGCTAGCTTTACATTGCAGTGAGCTGCCTGGCAATAGCCAAATAACATCTATTATACCAGAAAAAGACCTTAAAAAAATATGAAACTAAATGAAATGATTGTGCATTCTATAGAAAAAACAAATAAATCAAAATAAAAGCATAGCACCAAGATCATTTATCATCAGACCATTGTAGACCAGCATAGGCTCACATGAAAACACTAAACCTATGAAAGAAAAGGCTAAAGGAACCATTTTACACACCAGCTCAGGTACATAGTCCATGGCCCCTTTCACCTTAAGGCTCATGATTTTAAATTTAACCCTGCTCTTCTGCTCCATTGGTTTCTCGTTATTTTCTGGCTGTTCAACAAACTTGAAGACTGGCATCCAAAATCAAGAAAATAATTTCATATTAAAAGGGTATAAAAAAAACATAAAATAGCCAAGTCACGTCCTTCTCAGAGCAAATTAATATGAACAGAAAATGCAGCAGTAAAATATTACCTGTAGCTATGATACTTTCCCCGGGAGCAAGAATAGCCCCTGGAGGACGCATGAAACAGCTTTTCGGTGCAGTTGTTTGAAACTAAATCAAGAAGAAGAAAAGGCAACTCACTTTAAGAAAAAAAACTCAGTCGTGTGCTTGATACAATTACTACAAGAAATGGGGTGGCCCAAAATGAGTATATACGTTACTTGGCTGGAATCTACGAAAACACAGAAACAACAATAATGAAGAAGACATTGAAATGTACCTTAAACGCAACATGTGACTTGCAAGTGTTTTTAATCCTGATGGCACTACGAACCTGCTTGCCAGGTTCAACTAAAAATAGCATACAGAAAAAAAAAATACATCGATTAATTCCATCAGAAATCAGCAACAAAATTCATAATTAGTAACAAGCAAGAAATTACGAAAATCAGATAGTTCCCATGACCAAATCAATCGTAATTATCACTAATCCCAAAAGGCTGATTGATTCTTGACATTGATTACTTGATTGGATGGTTTTTAAAAGTAAATAGGATGATGCTACCCAGTTTAGCTAATGCAATTAACTTTAACTCTCTTTTCTTAAATATTATCAAATTCTTAACACTTCAAATTTAAATTTTCTACCCACCAATACAAATAAATTAAAAGAAATTTGAATTTTCAAATTTCTCCTTCAGGAGAAATGATATGCATTAACGATCTCAATTTTTTTCCTTCGAAATTACCAAAAATATATTAGCAGCGACAGCACAACTTAATCCAAAAAATCATCCTGAAAATACAGAAACCAACTTTCCGCCAAAAATTGAAATTATAAAATCCAGTTAAAAACAACAAACAGATCACATAAAAAAGAAACACTAAGACTCACAAGGAAAGTAAAGCTTAGAAGAAGGATCGAGTTTAAGACGACGACGTGTAGGCAACAGCGATCTAGCAACAGAAGATACAGAATTGGAAGCATGAGGAGGATTAGATCCTTCAATTAGAGAGTTATGCTGGAGATTATGGTGGTGGTGGTGCTGCTGCTGCTGCTGCATCATCATCGTTGAAGTAGTAGTGTTAGTAGTAGAGGAAGAGGGTGTCGTATTAGTGTTGCTTCCTCCTAAAAACGGCAGCTTTAAGAATCCCCACACTTTACTGTTGTTGCTGTGAGTATTATCGGTTGGTGATTTCTGGTCCACTATGGCCATATCAGAGCATGTGGAACGATGTCGTTTTGCTGGTAATTTCTCCCAGGGTAAATTGGGAGGGAGGGAGGGAGAGGGAGGGAGGGAGGAGGAGGAAGGTGGTGGATGGGGGATTGGATTTAGAGAGGGGATTTAATTGGGTTTTATTACTTGGGTTCACGTCCAAGTCAAAACCTTATGAAGGTATTTTATATATATATATATATAATTTTCTTAAATTGAAAATTGTGATTGCAGGAAGAAAAATTGTGAACCTTTTGGTTCTATATTAATTTAAATTATTTAATAATTTTTTTATTTCAACTTATATGTATAATAGTAGAAAAACATTTAAAAATGCTATTAGTGTTCGGAGATTGGTAAAAGAATAACATTTCAATTATTTCTTTATTTGTGATTTTTATATTTTTAAGTTATATTTTTTATGATTTTTAATTCTCTTAATTTAATGAATTGATTTTTATTATTTTTCCATTTTTCACTCCAATATAATTATATGAATGGCTTTCATCCTTTCATGTATCCCACCTATTATTTCCCTTAATAATTCCTTTGATAAGAATAAATCTTGATAATTGATTTGTCCAACATTCTTTTATGAAAAACAAAAATCTCAATTCTTAATTATTATTTGTGATCAAAATTTCTAATTTTTATATAAATAATTGCTTGATTTTTTACCTCCAGTGTATGCTATTAAATATAGGAGTACAATTAAAAATAAAATCCCTCGTGGTGATTGCCACTTCTACCCCTCACAATTGCTTGTGTTTTAAAATAATAATAATGATTGAAGAAAAAAAAAGAAAAAGAAAAGAAAAAAGAAATGTGCAAATTGATGAGGGAATGGGACCACTTTTCCTTCATGGAACGTTATCAACAACGAGATTAGGTAGAAGAGTGTTTTCCATTTCTTTTCCCTGTAACTTCGAATTTTTTTCCCTGGCCCACTGGCCATGTCGCCATTGATTGGTGATGGAAGGCTATTGGCTTTTTGGTAAACTTCGCGTTGACGTTGTATTTGACTTTGGAAAAAGTAAAGTTGTTGGATCTTCGGGGTGTGTGTTTTGGCTTCTTTGGAATTTTCTTTCACTTTAATGGTGGGATTAGTTGATTAAACACCATGCTTTTCGATTTGATTTTATTATTAATTGATGATAGTGGTTGGAATTTTTATTTTTAAGTGGAGCAAATGCACCATTAAGTTGTTAAAAAATAATAATCTTTGCTTTTTTATATTATTTTATTGATGTTAAAAATAAATTTTAAAAAATATCATCTTGATGCGTTTCTAAATGAAAAACAACCCTGATTACACTCCTAAACAAGCCTTATTTTTACTCTAATTTTATCAAATCACATTCAAGAAATAAAAATGAAATTATCTTGAGCAAAAATAAAAATCATTGAAATTAACATGTGAAGTTGGTCCAATTTGACATGGTCAATCTAGATAAGCCTCATAATTACTTGGAAATAAAACCTAGCATGGAACGGTGGATTTTACCCACGAGTTCAAGAAAAAATAAGTGGATTAATGAGACCAAGAGTCTCCTTGAATTAATCGAATCAACGCTCCTTTCCTCTTTATTGTGACCAGTCAATCACGGCTCAGGTCAAGGCAAAATTGGTGACCGGAATTAGAGAATCGACGGTGGAAGAGAAGCGAAGAAGAAGTAAATATTGAAGCTGTGGATTATAATTAATCCATGACTTTGAAAAATCATTGGACGATAGCAATTCTTGCACGGTTGGAGCCATCATGAACTCTGCTGCTGATTTTATTCTATCTGGCTTCCAGTTGTATTTGAATTAAGTTTCAATAGCACGCAGAGAATCTATTTGGTGTTGCAGTAGTTTTTTTTTTTTTTTTTTTATAAATATATGTAATAATATTTTAATAACATAACTTTATCACTTATGAAATTAAACTAGCAATTAATCCAGTATCTAATCATGAAATAAATAAACTAATAAAAAAAAATAAACTTCTCAGATTCACGGACCCAGCCAATCAACCAAACTTTTGAATTTAAAAACATAACTTTTATTTGAAACTATTTTTTAAAACTATATATGAAAAATAGACAATAAAAAATTCAGATTCAATTAAAATAAAACACCTAACCAAACTTGTAAAACTGGACAACCTGGGTTGCTCCGGCAAACCCACAAATCATGTTAACCTTATAGAAAGGTAAAATAAAATAAATAGATTATAAATTAATTTTTTTAAACATTTCAATATTAGAAGATAAAATCAATAAAAATAATAATAATAACAAGAATTCAAAAGGAGAAAGAAATAAAAACTATGAACTACTATTACCATTCACCATGTAATGTGTGGATAAATAGTTGTTTTCTCACACCCTTTTTTTTTTCTTTATAAAATTTGATACCATGATTTTATTTGAAACAATTTTTTTAACTACGCAAGAAAGAAATGGACTATATATAAAAAAGTCAAGTTTAATAATAATAAAAAAGGACAATCCACCAAATTTGTAGATTAAGACAACTTGAATTACTTGGCATAATCATAAATCATGTTAGCCTCAATTAAAGACAAAGTAAAAAGAAATAAGTTGTAAAATTAAATTTTCATTAATCTCAATTTTAAAAGATGAAATTAATAAAAATATATTTTAAAAAAATCATAACAAAAAATTAAAAAAAAGAGAGAGAAAATATAACATTGCATATTGCTATTGTAATGCACAATGCAGTGGGTGTTAGGTGAATAGTCGTTTCCCCCATCCTTTAATTTTTGTTACTTTATGAAGATTAATTACATGATTTTCTATAAAATTATTTTTACAACTGTATAAGAAAAAAATAGAGCATAAAAAGTCAAATTCAATTGAAAAATATTTAAAAATAAACCCTCACAAACTCATATACCAGGGCAACCTATATTACCTCCATAAAGCAACAAATCACATCAACCTCTTAGAAAGACAAAATAAAAGGAAAAAAAATACAAAGTTAAATTCTCAACCATCTTAATATTAAAAAAAAAAATGACTAAAATAATTTTGAAATAAAAACAAAAGGAAAAAGAAAACAATATGGGGAGACACAACCATTCACAATGCTTACAGTGATTTTCCCACATCTTTTAGTTATTACTGGAAAAAAATAGACTATAAAAGTCAATTTTAATTAAAAAAAAATACCGTACCAAACCCATGAACTTGAATAATTACCCGTGCTGCATGAGTTACCTCGACAAACTTTCAAATAATGTTGACCTCAAAAAAATTAAAAAGATGTAAAAGATAAAATTCTTAAACATTTGAATATTTAAATATTTAAATCGACAAAAAAATCTTTTTTAAAAAAATCATAACAAAAAACCAGAAAGAAGAAGAAGAAGCTGCAGTGCCATCCGCTATCCCAGTAATAATTAGCATTGCCCATCAATATTTCAGTTTAAACCCAAAGATCGAGGCCCATCGAAGTTCTAAGCCCAAATTGGACATAAAGATATTTTGTTTTCCTTGCGAGGGTAGAGTTTAGGGGTAATTTTCGAATTGATCTTGCGCAGTCCATTCTTCTTTTTTTATAATCTTTTATTTTATTTTGATATTATATATCTTTTCTCAGAGAGGAATACGAAGAGATTTATTTTGAAATATGATATTACTTATTATGGAATTTTAATTTTAATTGTTAAATACATTGATAAAAATTGAACCTATATAAATTATATTCAGAAACCTTGATTAATAATTTAAGTTTTTAAATAAAATAGTTTCTCGATATAGATCAAAGTTTTGTTGGCCTAGTAATCATGAGTTCAAATCTTAATATCTTATTTTATTTGATAAAAATTAATTACAATGTAAAGTGAACCTTTATGCAAGTTTCAACTTTAAAGAATTTTCATTTAAAAAATTGTGTTAAACAATAATATAAATTATATTTTAAAATCTTAATTAAAGACTTAAACATTTAAATAATATTTCCTTCACAGTATATATGGACTGAAGACATTTATGAACTCCCGAGGGACATGATGAAAGATCTACTACAATTGTTGATTAATCCATTGTTTTGGGAGGAGAAATGCTTTCATGAAAATTTAATGTTATCTCTACAGGAGACACGGATGATGAAACACCCGCCAGATGAGAAGCTATATTGGAATACTCCGCTGAGAGATTTTCAGTGTTTGGTCAGCGTCACATTTCAAGACTGTTAAGATCACCGCGCCAGGTAACTCTGGGGAGCTCATAAACTCTCTGGTACATCGGGTCAAGAACGCCGAGGTTCTCGAGAATATATCAGTGAATACCCAGAGATTCGATCGCTGTGATCAGGAAGGTTATGTGCCGAACGAGTTTTTGATGAAATGACAAAAAACTTAAGATTAACACTTATATTATATTTTAAAATTTTATTTAATAATTTAAATTTTTAAATAAGATGATAAACTGGGTTATTAGATTACGAGTCTAAAGCTAATTAGGCAAGAAGCATGTATGATCCCAAATAATACTATAACTAAATCCCAAGAAAACAAAGAGAAAGAGATCGAAATCTCAAAATTGGAGCTCAGGATCATCCCATTGAAGCACCGCAGACTCTATGTTCTGCTCTCTTTTCAGCTTATCCTTCAAAAACCAGTCGCACAGTCTCCCAGCATTCAGCTCCTCAATTGTACATCCTTCTTGCTCTGATACAACTTTTAAAAGGTTCAGCGATGATATCTGAAAACACAGAGAAAAGGAAAGAAAAGATTCATTAATATTTCAATACATGCATGATGGTGTGTAATGAACGGAGTATAGAGAGAAGGAGATACCGTTAAACGGCAGAGGAACCTTTCATGGCTGCCTAAGCCGGACATTTCAACGAGACCAGCTTCTTCAAGACTCAAGAAACTTCGGCTTCCGTTCTTCTTTTCAGATTCTTGACCACCGCATCCTCTCACTGATACCTGTCTTCGACGAACCAGCTTGTTGGGAGCAAAAGTGGTTTGTTTCACCATCTTTTTGTGGACGTTTGGGAGAAATGGTGATTGATGATAACTCCTATGAGATATAAGTGAGCTCATAGTTTTTCAGTGGAGAGTTCCTGAGCAATGGTTACTAGAATTTGGAGCTGAAGGCAGAAGAAAACAGGGCAGGCTAGCTTATCGGGTTCTCTTCTCTTTCTGTGGTGGAGAGAGAGATGGGGATGTAGATTATTGCCAAGAAAAAAAACATCCCGAGCTTCCTCCCTATTGGGCCATTTTAGAGAAAAATAGTATATTGGTACCCCTGCTTCATCCTGGGCTAGATACTTTTTTTTTAAAGAAAATAATATATACATTAATGAATAGGTAATGCATATAAGTAATTAAATAAATTAGGAATTATATATATTAATAAACAAGAAAATATTAATAATAATTAAAATAAAATTAAAATAATCAAGAAATATATATATATATATATAATAATTAAAATAAAATTAAAATAATCAAGAAATATATTTAGTCTTGCAAGATGAGATATTTATTCGGTTGTACTTGTTAAATTTGTCTATTAAAATTAATTTTTTTTTATATCAAACAATAATAGAAATAAACACACATATTAAACTAATTGAAAAAAAAGACTATGCAAGGCTGGATATATTATAAATATTATATGAAAATAGATAATTTAAAATAAAAAATTCTTCTATATAAAAAATTAAAAAAAAAATAGATGAATCAATATAATCTTTTCAAAAAAAAAAATGCATACAACACTATTAAAAAAAATTCTCTATACAAAGAAGTTTAGATAAGAACAAAACTGATAAAGGAGAAAAAAAATTTCAAATAAGATGTTTTTTTTAAAAAACAAAATTTTATGATTTAACTTGTTAAACATGTGCTTTAGGTCATAAGCTGAATTAAGTTCAATAAGTTTTTTCTTAAATTTCTATTAGCCTTTAGAAAATGTTAAAATACAGCCGAATGACCTTGAATTTAGTTCTATTGTTTTCTTAAAAAAAATTAAAGATTTCTTTATTTTCTTTTGTAAATACACATGTAACATGTTGTTTGTGAGTCTGGATTCGAGCCACCATTGTGGTGGCTTAAAAATCAAGGCAGTATATCTCTTGATAAAAAAAACTTAATTTCCAAGTCATTTTAATCTTAAAAACACATCTCTGTAACATCTTTGTTATACTCACAAATCACTCCATCAACTTTAAATACAATACATACAACCCAGAAATTCTAAATCAAGTTGGGCTGGTTGACCTTTTGTTTTGTTTTAGATTTGGTTTTTTTATTCAATGTTGAGGTTTTAAACCATGACCATAAAAGCCCATCTCATCTCAAAGAATAAAATATCGCTAAAATCTATTTTGATAGTTAGAAATAAGTAAACTTGAATACAACACTCTCTCTAATTAAGAACTAAAATGAACTCATGTACCAAAGTATTATTTTAGAATTTTGAAGGAAACCAAATTACATGAATTGCATAATTTTTAAAGATAAAAGGTCTAATTATATTTTTCTTGAAATCTCTAAGCACACTATCTATATTTGAAATCTTTTTTTTATTTTAGTCAATTTTCTTTTATTTCACTCTTAACTCATAATCATAAGCCATCAACATTTAATTAAAATCAAATCAAGTAAAATAAATTTTTAAAGAGCAAAAATAAATATTAGAAGATGAACAGTAACTACATGAGCAATTCCCATCCCTACTACAGTAAAAACACTACCCTCTCATAATAATATTCAAATTTGATTTTGGGCTTCCATGCAACTGTTCAAGTCCAGGTCCAATGAACTAGCCCATTGTGAGAACATGAGAATGATTATCAATCAGAATCCAACTCAAAGATTTGAATTCGTCCAACACTTCTCTAAACTAAAAATATTCTATTTTGAAAAATCTAAAAACAAATACAGATCCTAAATCATTTTTCAAAACAGTTCAAAACAAAACCTGGCACGACTGAACTCGGGATCCGCAAAGCATCGGGTAAGATAGAATGAACAAGTTACCATAACGAGAAGAAGAAAAAGATGAGAAAAATGGCAAGGAAGACGAAATATTCATTCAAAAATCACCGAATTTCTTTTCGTTTCTGTAATTTGATGCTGATGGTGTTTTTTCGCACAGGAATAATAACCCATACAAATCAATACTTCGTAATTGAATATTCACCAGACCATTTGTCAATTCAGAAGCATCGAAGACTGTATATATATTTTCGTTTTAACATGTACAAAAGTCAATCACCTGCACAAAAACTATTTCTCTACTAGCTAAGAAGACAATCATCAGAGGTGGCTGCTTCCCGGCGATGATCAGTTAGGACCCCAGCAGCTCAAGAACATGACTGTCCTGAGAGACTCCTCCGCCTGCTTGAACTTCTCGCTCCTGGCGTCCATAAAAACACTTGAATCAACCGAACCAGAGAAACGCCTTGCCTGCTTTGAAGAAGACGAGCAAGCAGAATCTCTGAGAGACTTGATAGCACTGGAATCACACTTCGATGCCTGGTCCTTCATCCCTTGAGCCACTCTCATCCCCGATTGGTACAGCACCCTGCTCATGCACCTCAAGCTCATGTGTGTATAGCAGAACAAGACCCCAGATTCTTGAAAACCCAAATCAAATGAAAACAACTCAGGCGTGGTGAGGCTACTTATGGAGATCTGTGAAAAAAGCTAAAGGGTCATTGATTTTTCACGTATTATATAGAGGAGGGGCGGTTAAGACCTAGGTTTCGGAAAACAACTGGCTGTGACGGGTACGTGTCAGCGGAGATTGCAAGGGAAACTGCGGGCGTGGGGTCTGAACCTGTGGATTGGTGATACGTGTCGGTTATAGGACGGAGATTTGGATAAGCAGATAAGGACACGGCAATGTCCACGAAGGAACGTCGAAAGCTTTGTTGACTGGATATTTATTTTTGATTATTTACTGATAAAATATTCTGTTTATGATTTTAATATTCTGATTCTGATATTAAGATATTTTTCTTCCATGGATTTGATGGGAAAAGAGAAATGGTTTATTTGGAAAAATAGATAATCGTTTATTCGTGGAGGTGGATCTTATTCCTTTGCATGTGATGAAGTACACTTTTATTCTATGGGTGGGTTCGTGGCAAAGCTAGTATTTAAATAAAAAAAAACCGTAAGCACTATTCGATAATATAATTAATATTTTAATAGTAACATTTAAAAGAAAAGAGTAGTTATTGCTTTAAGAAAAAGCGATAAAAAATGTACACCGGAGAAAAATTAAACCTCCTGCGTGGATGTTAAATTGATTTATTATTTTATAGCTACGAAAGGTTCTCTTTTTTACTGAAAAAAATATATGTATCAGTAAATTATTTTTGTTTTGTCAGGATAAAATATTTTTGAATTTTTTAAGATTTTTTTATATTATCATGAAAAAATATCCTTAACTCATAATTTTATTAAAAAATTAAATATTCATTTCAAATTAAATTAAAAAAATTGGCTCAAAGCTTGGTTCAGCCAATAGATAATACATTTAATAGCTCATCAGGCTCTCACACGTCTGAGCTCTAACACTTGACTAAACTAATGAATCACGACCTTTGTTTATTTCTTTAATTGACAATTTAAACAAAAATAATAAATATTTATCCGTCATCATGATAATCCAACTTGTTTTTGTTGCTGAGGCAATGCCAGCAATAAAATGTAGAATTTTCATGCTTATCCTAGATATGCTGCGTGCATCCCAATAAAATGTTGAATTTTCATGCTTATCCTAAATATGCTGCGTGCATCCTCAAATTTGTTAGAAATTCATTTATTTCTTTGTGTTATTGTAGATGGGAATTTCTAACCAAAAAAAGAAATGAAAACTAAAAATTAGTAATACACCGAGAGAGAACTTTGTAAGCTATTTGGGCCTTGGCCCAAATGTCAACAAAGCAATTGCTTAGGCCTATGGTCGAATGGCGCCCCACACACTGTCCGGGACTTGGCCCAAATGATGACCCAAGCATGCTGTTTGGATCGTGGTCCAATGATCTAACACAGACAAAAGCTTTGTGAAGAAAAATGTTCCTTGTCCCTACACTTGCCACCCTATTTCCTTCCCTGTTTGATAAATTTGCCTACCGTGTGCTATCTAAGTGTTGCTTTGCAACCCAGAATATCTCACCGGAAGATATTTGTATGGTTTCAGTTACTGCAATGAAATTTTCAGTTACTGGCCTCTAAACCAGCTAATGATTGATTAGTTGGATGTAAGCAAATTTGGATCACACAAGGACTAAATTGAATACAATTTTAACTTAAAGAGCATAGTGCTAAAATTTCCCGGCTCCATAGAGTTGACTTAGGTCCTGTTTGATATTGCGTTTCAAAAACATTTTGGAAAAAAATGAAAATTATTTTTATTTTTTACTTTAAATTAATTTTTTTAGTATTTTTAGACTATTTTCATGTACTGATATCAGAAATAATTTTCAAATAATAATAATAATAATAAGAATACTATTTTAATATATTTCTGAACAAAAAAAATACTTTATAAAATAATATTAACCACACTTCCAAACAATTCCTTGTAAGACTTAAGAATAAAAAATCACCTGTTTCTAGTTGAATAAGAATAAATTATTAATTTGTGAAATCCGATCAAATCCACTTGAATTTTTAGTGACTTGATTGATTATATCAAACTCGGTCCCAACATGACCCCGATCAATATAAATAAATAAAATAAAATTAGTTTATCCAAATAAATAATACAATAACTAATTTTGTTTTTTCAAATCCATTCTATTTTCACAACTATACTTAGCGTTTAAATAGTTATAATAACCGCCTTTTAAAATGCTTTTCATATGTAAATATATTAAAATAATATATGTTATTTTATTGTAAATTTATTATTAATATAGCATATTAAAATAATATAAACTCATAAAATTTAACTTAATATAAAAATAAAAAAATCTCAAAAATAGTTTTTTCAAACAAAAAAACAAACACGCAACTGAATTACTCTCCACTAACACAGGGGAGTTTTGGCTTCCACCCACGTGAGCCACTGGAGCTCCAGTAGCTGAGCTCTATCCATCATCAATGAATCTCCTTCAATCATCCTCCCAATTTCCCACCGTCAGATTCCTTCACCTCCATCCTTCTTCCCCCACACCTCTCCGCACACGATCCCTCCCTGTGAGGTCTCTCCTCCTCCACTCCATCCAATCAAAATTCCCTCTATAATTCATAATTCGTTATTAATTGTTAATAATTATTTTTCTTCAGGTCGAGTCTTCCTCCATTCACAAATCAAAATGCCAAGTACCATAGAGAACTCGAAGCGGCAGTGGATGTTGTGGAGAGAGCGTGTCGTATCTGCGTTGACGTAATTATTTTTATTTGTTCTGTTTGGTTTCCGAGAAAATGCGAGAGAGATAAAAAAAAATTGTATGTTTTTTTTTTTTAATGCAGGTGAAAAAGTCTTTGTTTTCTAGTGAAGGACGTATTGTTGAGAAGAACGATAACACTCCTGTTACAGTTGCTGATTTTGGAGTGCAGGCTTTAGTCAGTTTGGGTAATTTTATTATTTTTTAAATTTCATTACGATTAATTTGTATCCAATTTTATGTTATATGATGAAATTACAGTTACCTTGCAAGTTAATTATATTAGAAACTAACTAAAATTCGCTTACTTATGGATCATTTTTCGATTAGATTTCTTAGGTGTTGGAATAGTATGATGCCTTTTTGGCAGAATTTATTTTTGTAAGTTGAAGAAATAATTTCTCGTATTATTTTCATTACATTCGGAAAATTTGCTGTATCCTTTCGTTCGATCAAAATTGATCAAAATGTCTGTAGGTTCAATGCTTTGCCAACACTTGCTCTTGCATTGTGCAATGCTGGTTCGACTGATCGGATATTGAGTCACGCAGAGAAAGAATTGGTTTGAGCTGACTGAACATCAGTAAAAACATTAGGTTGATGTTGTGTAGGGTAATTACTTTTTTGCTTGAAAGTAAAAGAACGAATGCATCACATGAAAAATCAGTGTCATTGACTAGGGGGCTGCCTCATGACGTTGCATCGCATGAAAAATCAGTGTCATCGAATAGGGGGCTGCGTCATGATGGTTGCATCACTTAATGGATGCCATTTTTGTGTGTGTTGCATTTTGTGTTGGGTTTTCATGTGTAAGCAGCACCTCCTTGTAATTTTGCTATGTATCTCAATAGGTTTCGTGATTTACAATGTTTTTTTAGTAACGTGAGGCTAGTCCCAGGTAAAAAATTTCTTTCTGAAAAGGAATATTGCCATATTTTACTTGTTGTTCAATGGATATGGTTTATAATTTTTTTTCCTAACTGGAACTTTTGGTTTGTGTTTTTGTTGAAAGAATTGAGTAAAGTGTTCCCTTCTATTCCATTGGTTGCTGAAGAGGATTCTGATTTTGTTCGATCTAATAATCTGGTGGACTCTGTGGTGAGTGCGGTTACTGATAAAGCAAGCTCCAGTGATAAGCCATTGACAAATACTGATGTTTTGGAAGCAATTGATAGAGGAGGAAAGAGTGCTATTGTTTATGGAACCAGGCCAGCCACATATTGGGTAAGTCTGAGTAAGCTTTCAATTACTAAAGTGAAATTTCAGTCGAGCTAATTATTATTTGTATCGTGGGATTTAATCATTCAAATTGTTTATTTGTATATTTTTGGGCAGACTAGATAGTGATTTTTTGCTCTGATGCATGTAATAAGTTGAGCATATCTCTGTTTCCATAATAGAGTTGTGGGAGTGGTCTGCTGTTAGCATCATATTGCTTGGTGTTTAGTATCATAGGTTTGCTCTTATGTTTGCATCAAGGCTTGCAGCTGCTTGCTACCACTTTGATTATCACTTAGTCTAAACTCAATGCAGGTACTGGATCCAATTGATGGAACCAAAGGGTTTTTGAAAGGAAGTGAGGCCTTGTATGTGGTAAGCATTATGTTTGCTGTCTCTCTGATTTTTTCTTAGATTTTTTATGAAATTGGAAAGGTTTGCTTATCACAGTATGATAACAATTGTTAAATTCAGAAGGTGTGACAATGATAATAATTTTTTGTCTACCATGAAAAGTGCCTTCCTGCTAACAAACCAAACAGACTTGTTTCTAGCAGCTACATTTCACAGTCTGGGATGTTCTGGTCCTATCATCACCATGTTTAAAGTAATGAGTGATGTTAAAGTAAAGGTTCCGGATGCTGATAGAACCGTTTCCTGATGAATCTGTTCATCCAAGTGTTTGATCTCCTAAGGAAGACATAATTTAGTTGGAAGTTATAGCTGTAGGCGGCTTACAGTTGACAATGGAGGGGTCTATCATATATAATCGAATTGTTCAATAGAAGTTGATATGATGATTTAATGGATAAACATTGTTTAGACTAAATATATTAAAAATAATCTAAAACTCCAGAATGATGCTTTATTTGTAATTAAGGTACACTGATTGGAATACTCATTCACAGTTTCATCTTAAACTGACTTACATAACCTGATGCTGGAGTTGTTATTCTTGTGGATGAATTATCTTATCGGGTTGGAAGATTGATTTTTTTATAGCTTCCAATGGTTGTTCTGTATGTAGGCTTTCTCTGTCACCCAAATTCTAAATTTTAATATCAAGATGCTGCCATCCTTGTATGAAATAAGCCCTACATGATTTCCCATCCACAAAAATCCTAGATAAAGCTTTCTGTTCAAGGGAAACCAATTAAGCTGAGTGAATACCCTTTACATGGCCTGTTATACTGAACAATGCCAAGTGCTACATCTATATTTTATTGTAATTTGGAGTTGCTGGATTGAGCCGTTAAAAGAAATAAAAAAATTGAAGCCAAGTTCCTGGTTTCCGAGGAAACAATTTACGATGCATGTACACTTCTTCTCAGGCATCTTTGGTATTTTCCTTCAAATAATTTTCTTTCCCAAATTCTGTATCCCCTCTTGTTGTTCGAGCTATCCCCTTAGCTGTCTCCTTTGCTAAGGAAAACTGTAATTTCCTTAGGTGGGTTTGGCTCTTGTAGTTGAAGGAGACATTGTATTAGGTGTCATGGGCTGCCCTAACTGGCAGGAGGATAGTTCCTACAACTCCACCACTGATGTTCAAGGATCTGAAAGTGTGCCTTCCAGATCAGGGATTATAATGGTGGCTCATGTTGGCTGTGGAACATGGGCAAGGCGGCTATCAGATCTGATGGGTGTTTCTGCCAAAGCGCCTAATGTTTGGACAAGGTGCTTTGTTGATGGATGCCATTTAGTACCCAAAGCACGTTTTTGCATTTCAGATAGTCAGACATGGGAGTCAGGGCCACTATCATCATTTTTCAGTGCCACAAGTGATGCTGATGGTGTGAGCGATAAAGAGGTTCTCCTTTTGCCGACATGTTGTGGAAGGTTAAGTCCTATTCATTTGCTGGTTTAACTAAATCAGACTACTTATATATGCCCACTTTGACTTTGGTTGCCATGGTGTTGTGATATAGAGCTCACTGATTTTAAGAGTTCTTCTATTTTATATTATCTTTTGGAACATGTCCTGTATCTTAGTAGTGGTCACATCTTTTTCTGTGTTCTGTTATTTAGAAACTCTAGTACCCCTATCACATTGCACTTGCGCTTTGTTCTATCCATTTACACATTCCCTTTTCCATGGCAAGTTTGTTTCAGGTTTTAATCTTGTTTTTGTTCCGGTCAATCCCTCTGCTCCTTCATATCTTTCTTTCATCAGTGTCAAAGTTTCTTAATGTTATGTTAACCAGATGCTTACCAAATTACTAAAGTAGATCTCCAAAATCAAGTATTTGGTTTAAATCTAGTTATGAAAGCATTTATAATAATAGGCAGAATCCTTCAATTTTACTCTTTAATCAGCATAAGAATAATAGGTAGCATTCTTCAATTTTACATTTTCCAAAAGCTGAAAATTCTTGGTAATGAGATTTCTGCACTTTTATAGAAATTTTCTATTTCATGAAAAGTTTTAAAATGAATGTAGTTTTTCTCTGTTTATTTAATACAATTCATTCCTTAAATTTGGCTTTTGAAATGCTAATTTTGAAGTATCTGTCAAACACCTTTAGATTAGTAGGTGAGATTTTACAAAAAAGCAATATGATGTTTAAATTCATGACTTAGTTCTTCATTCCTTTATGTTCCAGTCCCCTCTTTTGTGCATTTAATTTTTAACTTGGACATATATGTTTCAATATTCTATCCTTTTGTTTGTGCTTCAGCTCTGCATTTCTGCTTTCCAAACTCTATCCTTTTATTTTTCAAGTCCATCAAATCAATTTTGGATTGTTTTCCATGTCGTTTCCATGATGAAAAGTTATGCTCTTTGCAGTCTGTGTAAGTACTTGATGGTGGCTTCAGGTAGAGCATCGGTTTTCATTCTTCGAGCAAGAGCCCAGACAATTATGAAGGTATAATACGGCTAATTTGAAGCGAAATGAATACCAAAATTGCTGTCGCATTACCTAATTCCTCAACTCAATTTATTCCATAGGCCTGGGATCATGCTGTTGGCATAATATGTGTCCATGAAGCAGGGGGGAAGGTAAACAAATATTCACTGAATCTTGCGAAGTTGCATGATTTTTGTCTTTTTCTTCACAGATCAATTAAATATTGCCATGTTGATCCTTGTTTATTGGGTATCTGCTTTCATTTCCACTCCTGGCTGTTCACTTTGTTGACTCAATAAGCTAAAGGTCTCCCTTTTCTGATTATTTTCAAGCTCGGGCTTATTATTATTATTATTATTATTATTATTATTATTATTATTATTATTAATTTTCTTTCATAAGAAAAAAAGATCTCCAACTCTCGTATAAATGACGTGGAGCCAAAATTATGGGTATTTAGTATATAATAACTTTTCTTGACGCAAACATAGCAATAATTGATTGATTGATTGATTGTTTGAGCAGGTGACTGACTGGAAAGGCAGTGAACTTGATCTTGCTGCTGATCCAGTTGAAAGAAGAATCCTATTACCATCAATGGGCGTTCTTGTGACTAATGGCACTATACATAAGCAGATCCTGGAGATGATTTCTTCTACTTCATGATTTTTTAATGGCGTCATTTTGGTTAGAACTTCATTTCATTCTGCAAACCTGCAATTCTTTACATGATTTTCATCTCAGTTCACAAAAGTGCACGCGTGAAGTGTCATGCTAGACCATTCAGAATTCATTTTTATCAAAGTCTCTTAGGTTGAGTTAGCCAGTTATTAGAACCAAAACTCCAAAAAATTATGAAATGGAGAACCAGAAGTCACTGCCATATTTCCTATTTTGTCCAGGCGAATAGAATCCTTCTCTCTCTCTCTCACGCGCGCGCGCGCGCACATATTTGAATGACCTATATAGGATTGATTAGTAACGCAGCATGACATTTTGACGTACGTGTGAAGGGGAGACTTAAATTAACAACGCAATGCATGACGTCTCGTGAAGTGATGACTGGGTGCTAATTTGTAGGGTTAGCAAAAGAAGGAGGAGCCCATTTTATTGCAGATTAATTAATGTTGTCCGAATCACTGTCTTCATCATGCTAATACTAGAGTGTTCCAAAATAAATAATCTGAGGATCAGTGGTTTGAATCTTGCACTAGCTCTCAAATTTTCATGGTACCATGGATGACTGACTACTGATTTTGGCTAGAAAGGAGAGTGGAAAGACTCTCGTGCTTCTTTCTTTTCGTGGGAAAGACTTTAGTTTTGTCACTTCATATTAATTGCCGCCACATGCAAAACACGGAAGTTATTGTTTCCTGTTGAAAAGTGAAAACTCGTTCCAGCTGTAGCTGCTGCTACTTCTCCATGTCAAATGTTGACTTTCGTTTTTGTAGTTGTTTGTCAAAATTTCAAGTGCGCCAATTATAAAAATTAATAAAATGAATGGTTGGAGTGTGGATCTATATAGATTTGCAAAAGTTATCGAAATTATTAAATCCCTATCAATTTTCTACATCTATATGAAAATTCTAAACCTGTTAAAATTCATTAGGAACCTCTAAAATTAAACATCTCAACTCAATCATTTTATTTAAAATGATATTGTTTTTTATATACAAAAAGGTTTATTGATTTTAACTTTATTAAATTTGAGGAAGTTTGATCCTATTAACTTGGTGCAAGTCAATCTGTCATATCACTCAAGTTTGGTTTCTTCTATATAGAATACAAATTAAAATAAATTATTAGGTCTCCGTAGATTTAATAGCTATGACTTGGGGTGGGGATGGGGTTGGTCACTGGCTACACCATGATATGTGTGAGTGAATGTTTTAGGACTTTACCGACTTAGAGCTACAGGTCAGATACAATTGTCTTTCTTTTTTCGAACACCGACGAATACATCTCAAATGATAGGGTTAAGCACTTATATAACCCTAACATCTCACAGATAACATTCACTTTGTGCCTTCGTGGTGATCCGGTAACCTCCAGGCTCTACCTTAGCTTTTGCTATCATATGCCATGCGCATGACACAATTTCCAGAATATGTTGGTCCACTAAATTAAATAAATTATAATAAAAAACTAAGCCAGATGGGGAAAGTAGTAATAAACAATGCTTTTCTCACTTTGGCCTTTCAAAAAAGCATGTACTAACCTAACAAATCAAATATATTTGTCTTTTTACAGGGGGACACATTAATCATGTATTATAAAATAGTTAAATGACTTGGTTAACTTTATAACAAAAAAAAGCATAACTTGCTTCCAACAAATTGTAATTTTCTAAGAGCATTTAAATTACTAATTTTTCCTAAGAAGAGACAAAAATGAAGCTTGTTTCAGGGGGGGTTTTGGCCTCTTTTTTTTTTGTTATAATCAAGTTGACTTTGAAACAATTTAGTTTTTCACAAATATAAAATATTGATAACAAAATGTGGTTGACCGAAGTATGAGAATGTCCTGCAATTTATATTTTATATCCAATTTAGTCCTTATTTTTTGACAAATATTTATTCTGCTATTTGTTTTATCTTTTTTATTAAATCCCCCCTTTCAATTTCATAAATGATCTTTAGGTCTTATTTGATTTTTATATGAATTTTGATTGTTGTTCTTTTGACACTTTTAATCCCTTCCACTAATTAACTTTTTTTATATATATATATATATATATATATATATATATATATATATATATATATATATATATATATATATATATATATATTATCCCTTATCATTTGATTTTGATTTTTTTTTTCATGTAGAATTTTGCCTCTATTTTAATTATTGATGCTTATCTTTTTTTGGATTTTTTTATTGCATCTTTTTTAGATTTCATCCCCTGATTGTTTTTTATTGATCCATAGGCTTCGAAGATTAACATAGGCTGAATTTGGTTTTTTTAGGTCATTTTATAAAATTGATATTTATTATATTTTATTTCTTAAATATTTTACAATTTCACTATTCAATGATCATAGGGTTAACGTGTCTATGCATAATGCCCCAAGTTTTTTGGATTATAATTTTTTTTATTAGCGCATATGGTTGTTTCACCACACAAAAAGGATATACTTAAAAACATAATGCATGATACATATTGCAAAATTAAATATTTCAATCCTAGTTATCTCTTGACTAAATATCAATCAACTAATTAAATACATGTAAAAACATTTTAATTTATGATTGATAATTGTTTTTATATTTAAAAATAAATCAGAAAAATCTGCAAATCTATTAATTTTTATTGAAAAGAAAACCGCTCGCTGCATCTCGCGGATAAAAACCAGTGTGTCCTCCTCCTATATATTGTTGCTTTGTTGTACCAATAAATGAAAAGTCAAACATTTGAAGTTGTATGAAAGAACCTTTTGGTTTCAAACCAATCTTCTTTGGCCACGTTGGCATTAAGCTCAGAAACCATGGCTTATCTCAATCACCATTCCAAGAGATTATCACGACTCCCTGCTAATTTGGGACGGATAATTAAAGCACACAGATCACGGGGAATTTCTCGATATTTCTCCAGGGCCAGATATGTGTTCCTCTCTCTATTAACAAAATACTAAGCCTTTGGTCATTGCCGTGACAGCTAATTACTCGCTAATTAAATAAGATTATGGCCAAGATTAATAGAGTAAGAAGGTGACGTAGCATTGATCCACAAATGATTTGGATCTAAAAATAGCACTAAATAAATTATCTGGTGGTTGAGAGTGCATTAACGGAGAATTGAACAGCTCACAGCTTTCTATGGACGTCGATCACGATGGAAGCTCATCAGCATAACACGTGTGCAGCTTCTTTGGGTAAACCATGCACAAAGCAAGCAAACCCTGAAAATTGGACAAGTAATTACTTATGTAAACACGATCTTTTAAATAATTAAGCACTAATCTCTACTTGCTAATCCATTTTACGTAGTTATTTGAAACGGGGTGTCTCCTTGACAACAAGCACGGGGACATTGAGCAAGCCTGAGATGACGGAGCTGATAATCTTCATCAATCTAATTACTGATTGTTTTGCGAGAAGCAGGGATTTTTTATGATCAAATGAATAGATTAATAATTGATCAGGGTCAAACTTTATAGAGAAAGTCTGGTAGAAATATAACAATGTATATGTAGGATGGATATAATAGATTCGTTGATGTCAAGGGAAGACTTCCTGTTGTCGACGGCGCTCGTCAGGAAATAGAAACGTGGCAGCATGTTGATGGTTTGATCTTGCAAACTTAATGTTTCCTGAACGTGGTCCTCGGTTTGGAGACCGATCAAGCTTCTTGTATGATTACACGTTTATGGCTAATCGGATTATTTAATTAGAACAAATAATTAAGTACAGGCTATTTATAGAGCTCATTACTTATAATAGTATATGTTCGTACATGTATGAAGTGGTCGTCGTCATTCATGCAAATATAATATTAATTGTATATTTTATTTAATTTTGATGATTATCCCCATATTTTATTTAGGATATGGCGTGTGAGTTGCCGATGCACACTCCAGCTTAATTAGCCGATGCAAGAAATAGATTTAAGCCAACTTATTACATGATGGGTATTGGATAATCATTTTGTTTATAAGTTCATCTCCACGCATAATTAATGATTAATGAGACATGCTTTCTTCTTTGTTAGTCATGTTGTTTCTAATCTCTAATTACATTGTCTGTGGGGTTTTTATTTTATGAATTTCTTAATTATATTATAGATCGAGGATTTGTCTATGCTCGAACTAAATGCGAAGATATCCCTGGACTATAAAATGAAAAGAAATATTATTTTTCTAACTTCAAATTCTTCCATCCACCATATGAGTTGGAGGCAACTTCTGATTAACGAAAGCTTTAAATGAATTACCCTTTTCTTAATTTCAATTATTACATTATATACGGCCATGTTAGGTCTAATGCATATAAACTGAAAATGAGAGACAAATCACATAAAAGTTCATACAATTTCGAGTCAATCCACACGCATTTACCTCTGTAAATCTCAACTATTTTCTTAACTTTATTGAAAAGATAAAAAAAAGTGGGGAAACGAGAAAAGAAAGAAGGAATAAAAAAAGGTTTGACCACTATTTTAGTGTGGAAAGTTGCTGGACCATATTAAAAGTTCGGCATCATTAGTCTTAGCTTAGGCTAGCTGCTGCTAATATAAACACTATAAACACTTTTCTTTTTGAAACTTTTCTTTCTTTTCGGCTTCCTTTACGGTGATCTTTTTGTTATTTTATTCACTTTGTTTCAAGATTTTAATTACGTACACCTAGATATTTTTTACATCCGACGAAACATGAGAAATGTAATTTTTAAATTTAAATAAGTAAGTAAAATCTCAAATATTTCAGATTTGTATAAGGATTTGATATCCTCTATCAAACTTAAAATTTAATTTATAGATAACAAATCCTCTAAAATCACTTCAGACCTAAACACCATTCTAATCTGTGTTCATATTGGTTTCGAATTTTGCAACCAAAATTCTTTAATTTGATTTGCTGAGCTACTGCTCTT
The DNA here is from genome assembly GCA_964035475.1 of Salix caprea. Taxonomy (NCBI): domain Eukaryota; kingdom Viridiplantae; phylum Streptophyta; class Magnoliopsida; order Malpighiales; family Salicaceae; genus Salix; species Salix caprea. The sequence continues at coordinate 1,871,728 of OZ037745.1, read as the reverse complement.
AGTCTACTGAAGAAAAAGCCATATTGGTTTCGAATTTTGCAACCAAAATTCTTTAATTTGATTTGCCGAGCAACTGCTCTTAGTCTACTGAAGAAAAAGCCATCACCCCTGAGTAATTATTGCTCAATCAATTTGTCGAAAGTCAATGGAGTTGAGTTCTTGACATTTTGCTTGACAGAAAACACTCAAGTACTTGTGGCCAAGGAAGAAAGAGAATAATGGAAGCTGTGATTTTGGTGATAATTAAACATTTATTTGAGTAACATAATAAAATAAATTTAAAAATCGTAAGCACTACTAGTGTAAGAGCATCGTCAATGGAAGAACTTATTCCATGAAAAAATATTTTATGGATTGGAAAAATCCTTGTTTTGATTAGTTGTCTTTTGTTCATTTGCGTTAATGCTGAAACAAGAACACCAAAAATCAAAGGTTGGCTGGACTAAGTATAATTCGTACGTACAAGTCAGTAAGATAACGTGTTTTGTATTCACCTAGCTTGTATTCTTGTGCTTTTGTATTTCTTTTCTGCTAAACATGAATATAGCACACATCTCGTTTTTTTTTTTCAAAAAAAAAAAAAAAAAATAATATATATATATATATATATATATATATATATATATATATATATATATATTGTACTTTTGGTTGACTCGCTGGCTTAATAGTTATCCTAGAGTTGTTAGATTTTGATTTGAGTTATGACATATTTGAAATTGAAGTTGTTTTTCAAAGTATTTTTCATTTAAAAAAATGTTAGAATAATGTTTTTTTTTAAATTATTGTTGATATTAACATATTAAAATGATCTAAAAGCATTAATTTTTTCAATATAAAATATATTTTTTTTCAAAAATACTTTTGAAATACAACGTCAAACAATACCTTATAAATGTTAAGCTGAAAAAAGCTACAATAAGCTTATGATCAACCTTACAAATCTCACATAAGAGAATAAAAATTAATCTACTTTTATTCTTATGTTTGATTTTCTGATAAGTTGCATCCTATATTAGAAAATTTCAAAATTATTTCTTACGTCATTAAATTAATATTCAATGTATCCAAAAATGGAGAACGTGAGCTAAAGCCTAAAACTTCTTGAAATGCCCAGATTTTCAGCCCCCCTTTTATATATATATATATATATATATATATATATAAAGGAGTTCTCCTCCGATCATATTTTCAAGATAAGATTTTTACTTGGATTTTTCTCTTTCTTTATCTGATGATGATATATGAGGAAAAACATTTATATATACGTGGACTAATTCATCATCTGCATCATGAATGTTGCTCTATTTCGGCAAACACCTAACTCTATTATTGCCGAAGTGAATTAAATGCACTTCCCTTCATTTATCAAACCCAAATTCAGTCACGTTAGCTGGGTTAATTAAAAAAATCTACAATCAATTCAAATTATGATATATAATATATTTCTGTAAATCTAATTAATTTGAGCAAGTTTATAATAATCATTAAACTCGGATTAAATCTGAACAAATCAATATCAAAAAATTATTTTTAAAACAGAAATAAACACCGTGTTATTTAATAACAGTAGTTAATGATCTAAGCTATTTTATTGTATTAGGTTAGTGTCGGAGCCGAGTCTATCCTCGAACCAGATCTGTCCCTGGGCTAGCTAGGAGTAAGAAAATATGCAAGAAAATTAATCCATAAATTTGCTAAAATTCTTGAACTGCCCCTAAACATAGAACATGATGAATAGTCCCGGCCCCCCATCCATGATTTGAAAAGGGACAAAAACAGTATTTCCTCTGTCGGAAAAACATTAAATCAATCACACAACAAGCTCAAGCCAGCCATCTTCAGTTGTGAAATGGAGCCATGCATGAGAGGACAAAGAAGAAACCCTGTAGCAAAGGTCATGTTAAAGAGAAGGGGGTACGTGGCCTTCTCATGTTGGAGACAGCTAATATGAATCCAGAAAGCATGCATGGATTGCCACTTCCAGCCGGAAAATGATAGATATTATTAATACTAAGATTTTGCATGACAAGATTATTGCTTTTATTATTATTATTATTATTATGATTTATGATGTAGAGAGAGAGATTGGACTTCAGATTTTATTTTATGTTTGTTTTCAAAGAGAAGGGACAGGTGGCCTTATTGAGAAGCAGCGGACGGCACCAAATCCTGTTGACTTCATTTTGTTCCCATGACCTTCTCTGGGATCACTATTTATAGTATACACACACAAGTATACGATCGATGCCCATATATACGGACCCTAATACGATCTCTTCGTTCGAAAACTAGACGATAAATCTCTCCTTCTATACCTCCTAACCTCTCTCTATTGCTCAATTACTATACCTAGCTAGCCGTTGAGAACACTGCAGCAGCATGGGCAGAGCACCTTGTTGTGAAAAAAACGGGCTGAAGAAAGGGCCATGGACCCCGGAAGAGGATCAGAAGCTGATTGATTACATACAAAAATATGGCTATGGCAACTGGAGGACACTTCCAAAGAATGCTGGTATGTTAATTACTGGTTTATTTATTTATATATCGGTTTGATATTGTCAGATTTCATGGATAGATCGAGTTGATGCTGATGGGTTTCTTCTTCTTCTTCTGTTTAGGGTTGCAAAGGTGTGGAAAGAGCTGTCGTCTTCGTTGGACTAACTATCTGAGGCCTGATATCAAGAGAGGCCGGTTTTCTTTCGAAGAAGAGGAGACAATAATTCAGCTGCATAGTATACTGGGAAACAAGTAAGTACTCTTCTTTTCAAAACCATGCCATAACCATTAATATTGCTGCTCGATTGATTCGAGCTTACTTTTTCTTTCTTTCTTATGTTTTATAGGTGGTCCGCCATTGCTGCTCGATTGCCTGGAAGAACAGATAACGAGATCAAGAACTACTGGAACACTCACATTAGGAAAAGGCTTCTAAGAATGGGGATTGATCCAGTGACTCACAATCCAAGGCTCGATCTTCTTGACCTCTCCTCCATCCTAAGCTCATCTCTTTACAACTCCTCTCAAATGAACATCTCAAGCATGCTTGGTGTCCAGCCTTTGGTGAACCCAGGACTTCTAAGGCTAGCCACATCTCTCTTATCTTCTCAACGTGACCAAACCCAAAACTTTGCTATCCAAAATGGTCAAGAAAAAAACCATCTTTCCAACCCGCTGGCCCAGGAAAGCCAGTACCAATCGATGATTCATCAAGCTAGCATCCAGTTTCAAACCCCAGGTCAAGAAATGCCTACTTGCTCCACCTTGACTGCCACCCCCGGCGTTTCATTTTCTAGCGAAGCACAACTTATGAACCCTAATGTGGACCTATACCAAGCAAGCACCATTGCCAACTTTAGCTCTCCAAATTCTCATCTAAGTGCCCATGATCAGTGGCAAGGCAATGGAATGGTCTCCAATTTAGCTGAAGATTATTATGTGCCTGCTGTATCAAGTTACACCTGTAACAACTTCTATGGGTCTGATCTTGTTGACCCTTCTTCTGAGACCTCAACTTTTATCTCCAATGGCGGCAGCAACCAGAACTTTGGTTTCGCTTCAGTTTTATCAACTCCTTCTTCAAGTCCGACTCCATTGAACTCAAATTCTACCTATATCAACAGTAGCGGCGCTGAAGATGAGAGGGAAAGCTACTGCAGCAGCATCTTGAAATTCGAAATCCCAGATATTTTGGATGCTATTAACTTCATGTAATCTAATGTAATGTACTGGCAATCAATGAAATTGATCAAAATAGTTTTCTTTTTTAATTTCCCGATTTTCCCTTCCAAATAATAATTAAGTAGTACGAATTTGAATATTCTTACACCTCAAGTACTTTATCAGCAAGCTAGCTACCCATGTTAGCTAGCTATATTTTCCATTGGTGATCACTTCTTGAATTCATCCCGTTAATTAGCATGCCATCTTATTATAATCGCATTATCATTTCTATAATTTACTCCTATCAATGATTATATATAGAAGATGTCTCCTGCTATTACGTACGTACTCATTACTCAATTAATATAACAATTTTAATAATTGAATATTGTTCTCTCTCTCTCTCTCTCTCTCTCTCTCTCTCTCTCTTTCTCTATTTATATTATGTTTTTAAAATAATAAACACATAAATAAAAATATAAAAAAATGTTTTCATTTCTTTAGATAATAAATAAAAATTATCCAGATATTACAACTTTCATTCAAAATTTCTATATACATGGGATAACTAGTTTTTTAATACTTGTCTTATCAAATAAGAAAAGGGAAAACACTATTTTTGAGATGTTGATTTTCAATTTTGTTTCCATATTTGTATTACTTCAGAATTAAATTCAAAAAGAGATTGTGTAATAAATTTTTTTTCTTACCTCATGCTCGAGAAAAACAAGTTTTACGTGAGTAAAAATTAACCAAAAAAATAATCTGACCACTAAAAACAAAAAAGAAAGGTCACAAATATGTACAATCAAGCAATCATAGGGAAGTAAGATACTAGGACCCTGACAAATAGTCAAACTCCGGTGAGCTTTCCGGTTAGTAATAGCCGGAGCATGTAAAGTGTACAAGTGTCCCTGCCACCTGTAGGATTAACTGTCCTTTCACGTACTAATAAAGTAGTAGTTTACGCACATACATTGATATTAGGGTAAGCTTTGAAGAAAAAAGTGTGCACGTGTCACTGCTTTATCGGTGACTTAAGTTTTTGGAAAGTGGGACCACAGATTGCTTTATTGAAAATCATGGCGTGGCTCCTGTGCTGTTTTTCTCGCTCTCTGTTTTCTCTCTCTCTCCAAACCAGAGATGTTACAATGACGTCATTTACACGTGGACTCAATTATAGAGAAACGGGTCCCATTGATTTAGGTCTTGCCGTCGTGGTTTAAGTTACTGGTTGACCTGTTAATAATAATTAGGGTTTTATCCAGTGTATTGGGCTAAGATTTTTCTTTATAGATAACGTTTTATGTATATTTAGACATTAGAAAAGATAATTATATACGCTTGTTTAATTTTTTTTTTATCTCCTCTATTTCTCTTATGAATCTAATCTATAAATCATTGATCAACAACACGGTTACAATTTAATTTATAAACCAAGAGAGAAAAGTGCAAAACTATCAGCGAGGATTCTCCAATGCTTCTATGGCCATTTAGAGAAATTTCTCAGCCAACCGACAGCAGCAAGAGAGTCTGATTCCTATATTAGTTTCTTTGACTTTGAAGAAGAAAAAATCAATATGGTTAAGCCTACGCCTAGCTATATATTGTTTTTTTTATATTGCAATCAAACTTTTTTAAAACATGAAAACAAAAGGGCTCTATAGCATAATACATGATGAAATGTGTCATATTTTATATTCACATCTTGTTTTATAAAGTTATCAACCATAAAACTAAGCTCACGATAAAAAAAAGGAGAGTATAACCTAGCTAATTAATTAGAGGGTTATACATAATTTGTTACATGTAAAGCTAGCAACATACTACGAAGTTCAATTGCTCAGACTGTGCGCTAATTAAAGTACTGCTGCATGCGGTTTGGTTCATAATTCAATCAGATTTCGTTCAAACCATTCTTTGATTTCAACCTCTTTCACGACTCCTAATGCTAAAGTCAATCAATCACTAGAAAACAAAATACAATCTCAGGCTAGCTAGCTGGATTGTATTTTCTTGTCTTTCCGTGCTCAGAGTGTGTTCTTCATGCACATGCCGAGAATCCATGGTCAATTATGATGGTCGGGATACCCTACAAGTTCTTTTCAAGCTATGAGGCAAAGATGCCATGGCAGCTTCTAACCTCAAGTGAGGAGAAACCTTTGAATATTTCCTTAAAGTGAGCTAACACTCACTTTAAGGTAATAATTAGCATTTCTTCCTTAATTTCCTTGAAGTCTTTGCTTCCCTTTTCTAACATATATAAGGTTGTGTTTACTTAATCGTATGAATACAAGAGATTGGTAATTAAATGAACGAAAATAGTGACATAGTCTCCAAAACAGAATCATTTTCTTTATTTAACTTTTTATTATATCCCCCAAATTGAAGAATTTGGTGTCCTGGTCTCGGATATTGATTTTTTCTTCTTTTATTCAGATGGGTGCCCACAACAATAACATCGTATCCATTACACATCTACATTAAAAATTAGCTTGGAGATGAATTTTCAAATGTTATAATTGAACTTGAGACTCAATTGTAAGTGCAAGAAATTCCACAAAACATTTCGCTTTTTTCTCTTTACTTATTTAATTCATGCAAGTAGCAACTAATTCAACGAAACATTTCAGAGAGGTTGAAAATTCCAAGATCAAATCTTAGGAGAGAGTGTGAAACCTTAAGCATCGAGAGCAGTAATATTATGCTCTTAGACTTGTTGATCTCTCAATGAATCAAAACATTATAAGTTGAATCAAATTCATGTGTTAATTTTGTATAGGAATTGAAGTGTTCTGTTATAATTATATCATCACAATCGCTACGTTGTCTAAAACAATGAAAATATATTCAGAGAAAATTATCAAGGAGGATTTAGAACACATTTTCTGGATCAAATGTGGCCTCACAACATGGATGAAAAGTTCTGTTTCATTCAGCTATACATGGTCAATCCGTGAATATTTAGAGCACTTACGACCACAGAATACCATAGTGGCAGGAGATCGCCATTATCGATTGCCAAGCAACCTCATGCAATAGTCTACTACTCGTACGATTAGAAGCTCAATCCACATCTAGTAACCGACTCACTAAGTCAAAGCTTCCAGAGTCCCCGTGCATGTAAGCTCGACGTCATTTTTACATCAAAATACTTGGTTTTGTGTACAAATTGAAGCTCGACATCAACCATCTCTTTCATGTTTGAGAAAGTGTTATGGCATTAATGTTTGAATCACCAAGAGTTTAGATCTTGACGTGTCAGGAAAATACAAGAAAATTTATGACATTTTGCTTGTATTTATTTGGGTATGAGCCGACCTTAGGAAAGACAGATTTCACTTTCTTGATCGACCGTCCAAAGAAAAAACCCTCCTTCATGGTTTTTAATAAAGTAGTCTCTTGAAAGTGTTCTGATGTCTTTGCCTTTGGTTTTATTTTCTTTGTTTTCCATGTGTTTTCTTTGTTTCTTTGTGTTTCATTGCTCCGACGATGACACTTGCTCTAGCTTTCATTACAAGAAATGTCATAAAAATGGGGAAATGGGGCCTCATGGTCATAAGTAGATTTATCGTGGGACTCATTGCCTTATTGACCTAGATTTGTATTTTTTTCTTCTTCAGATTAGAAAATTAATTTCCAGGTTAGAAATTGTGGGTTCGAGTCAATTTGTTTTTTGCTGGATTGAAACAGCAGGTGTTTGCTTTGTTTTCCAGGTTAGAAATTGTGGGTTACAGTCAAGCTTAGTATAGAAGATGGAGAATTTCGAGAATGCAATATTTTTTACTTCTACTTGTTAATTTGATTGTGTGTGTGTGTGTGTGTGTGTGTGTTACACTACTTCAACCTAAAGTTTGTTTTCAGTATCGACAGCAGTCTAAGGGTGTGTTTGGTATTGCTTTTGTTTTTATTTTTGTGGTTTTTAAAAAGTAGTTTCATGAGAAGCACTTTTAGTTGCTATTCATAATAATTTTTGAAGTGTTTGGTTAAAACTTTGGTTGATTTTGAGGTTAATAAAAAACAATTTCAAGTGTTTGGTTACCAAGCTTTTCATATTGCTTTCAACTTGTGAAATTACTTTAAAGAGCGCGCGCGCGCGCGCGCCCACACACACACACACACACACACACATATATATATATATATATTGTTTTTTAAATATTATAGATTTAATAATCATAAGAATAAAATGTAATTAATAATTCAAGTAAATTAGACACTTATTTTTATTCTCTCATCAAACTACTTGTAATTTCATCACGAACTAAATTCATACGTGAAGGCCTCTCTGCGATCCCTGATTATTTGATCGAAAAACAACATCTGGTAAAATATCATCTAAAAAAAAAATAGGATTACGAGACAAAAGTTATATTGTGATCTCATTCTAATATATTTATTTATATTTTAATTAAGTTTTTAGATTATTTTAATATTAAAAATATATTTTTTATATAGAAAAAAATTAACATAAAATATAATTAAAATATAAAATAAATATAAATAATAGATAAATATATTAATCGGCAACCCCCAACCCACTCCACCACCCCCCACCCCCCCGATACTCCACCCCCCACTCCTCTCCTCTCTATCGCCACCCCTAACTCCCCCGTGGTGTGGTAGATGCGTTTGTATATAATTTGCAGAGGTTGAGTTTGAGGGACGAGAGGGTGAAAGATAGTGAGGGCACAAGACGAGACTCATGAAAAGCAGCTCTTTGCTGCTTTTATGAAACAGAGTTTCATCTGTTTTTCATGTGGGACCTGTTAATTTTTTTTAACTTTTTTGTCTTAACCAAACACCAAAACAACAATGTTTTTGCAACTTCCAGTCGAACTTCACTATCAAACACCCACTAAAGCTCCATATTCAACATGAATGGATGAATGAATTAAGCAATTTGTCTCATATAAGACAGCATGCATGGTGAAAAAAAGTCCCACATTCAAAGCAAGTTTAATAATATATAGTTAATCTCAAGATAGTTACATGAAATTAATTACAGTAAATGACAATTTGTAACATGACATATTTTATTTAGAAAACAAAGTTCATCATGGTAGAAGTTAGCTCCCCTCATGTCAAGATCGAGATGCCACATCTACAACTATTTGAGTCAAAGAAATTTTGAGGAAAAAACCGACACTAATTACTATTTATGGATTGTAGCATTTTTATTATTCACTGAATAAACATTATGATTTGGAAAATGACTCCTGTCAATTAGCTAACTACAGCGGGGGCGAGATTTGACTTACCCGTGATAAAGCTACTGCTTGATCCCTTGAAAATCGCCCTCCTTGAAATGCTGCGGGTGTGGCCGTGTCTGTTTAACCTTTTTTATATATATAAAAATAATATTTTTTTTTAAGTGATGATGATGTTAAAATTAATATATATATATATATATATATATATATATATATATATATATATATATATATATATATATATATATATATATTATCAATGAAAACCACCATTTACTTATTATCAAATTAATCAATGAAAATATGTTACGAATTTCTTCTTCCCGACATGTTCTCCGTTGGAAAAGGTCATCGTATTTAAACTTTCGGCTGAGTGATGGAACTTCGGTTTTGAAAAACAAAAAACAAATTGCACCTCTCATCTCATGTCCTTGGAGTCAAGAATTTTTTTGGAATGAATTATGTTTGTGAACAAATTTTTTTATTTTATTAATGTGGGTGTTTGAACAATTTGTATTCAACTTGATTAATTTCACGAGTTCTAAAATTAATAATCATGTAAATTTTCAGTTATCATGATTTTAACAATCATATGGTTCCAACTTGAGACAACAAGGAGAACAAACTCTTTAGTTCTAAACTCGTAACCTACTAGATGGTTTGTTAGTGAAAAACTTCTTATGTCGTGAAGGTAAACCTGTCCATGATGTCATATTCAGCAAAAAAAATTGTATTACTTTTTTTGGATACGACCAAATCTCATTTCCTGGAAAATGTATTTTGTGATTCAGGTGAGCGAGTAAAGGTTGTTCTAAGTTCTTACAAAGGATACATTTCCTGACTCAAATTCAAGAGTTTCAGTACAAATTACAAGTTTTTTTTATCATTATACAATATATTTTAGGGCTTGATTGTATAATGTTTTTGCGTTTTCACGATATAATTAATGTAAAACATTCATGGGAAATAGTATGCCTAGAGGTGCTGCGGAAGCAGGATTTCCTTGTCGAACTTGGTCCTATTAATATTAACTATCTCTAGTTATTAGTTTCCTATGGTGGGCCTATGATGAAGAAAGCTGTACTATTGAGAAATAAGGACCCAAATCATAGCCTAATTTGAGCTTGTAATCGATCGAAGCCCTATATAGGATCCATAATATAAAGTCTAAAAGCCCATGGGCCTACGAGAATACTTGGGAAGTTCCCCTCCTTCACATCCAAGCAGCAGTGAGTGAATGGCTCACATAAAGAGAAGGACAAGGAAAATCTTACTGCTTCAAGCTAAGCACTTCTCTCATTTTCGATTATAAATAAATAAATATAGAATAGCCTTGGTTTTCGTGCTTTGCCTCGAGGCTAAATAAAAAAACTATATGACTTGTGATTGGAATAACTAAATAAAAAAATATAAAAAATTATAATTATGAAGTTTTTTTCTTAAAAAAAAACATGTTAACTACTTTTCAAAGTAGTAACCTGAATTATTAGACTTGAAGTATCCAATCGGTTAAGTCCAGTTTCTAATTAATTAAAAAGGATAAAATTAAAAATATAAAAAAAACTTTTAAAAAGATCAATTAAAAGAATGAAGATCAAAATTAAATTAAAAAAAATCTTATATTTAATTAAAGAGTGAATTTGATAAAAAAAAAAATAGTAAAAGGATAAAAAATGAGGACTAAGATTGATATAAAAATATAATTATTCATTCTTAAAGTAACATTTAATATTATCATCCTGTCATCATATACTTTTTAAAATATAATTGTGCATTTTTTTATTTGAAAAGAATTTTACTTTAGAATATTAAAGAATTTTAACCACATCAAAGTGTTTAGCTCGTGATCTATTTTTCTAGATATAATAATTAAATACCCAAACCACATCAGCTGATTTTCTATCGCCAGAAAACTGTTGACCGAAAGCTTTATTGTGTGACCTTCTCTCCACTCTCTCTCTCTCTCCCCCTCAACAATATTGATTAAAATATTAAATTAAAGAAAGGAAGTCCCATAATCGCATCAGAGTTGTTCTTCATTCTCCCCAGCAATAGTATGGGATCTGTTTACTTTATTCGTGTTCAATGCAAAGCAACATTTACCCGGTTTCTTGAAGTTGATGCTGTGTATTACAAATCTTTAGGCTTTCTCTCTCTCTCTCTCATCGCCCTGAGATCGCCGGCCATTTCCATGATCATATCTGTTCATCCTTAGCTTTGTGCTATCATAGATATTATCTGTACGCATTTATGTTTGATTGGACCGGGCCATTTCTCCATGCATTCTTAAATAAAACAAATTAAAAGCTCGATCAGCAGGTTGGCAATTGTCCAGTGAGCTGTTTGCTCAGTCTCGTTGTTTTTGTGGTAAACGCTCTGGGATAGTAGGATGTTTTATTCATATTGATGGGTGGAGCTCCAATTAAGACAGGAGCAATTTATTCCATTTGCGATAAAACATCAAATACACAAAAACGTACCTAGCAAACACTCAGACCAATTGATGAAGAAGCCCATCACTTCATATTTGGTTATGCATAAGCATCAGGGTTTGCCACCAGGTAATCATTCACAGCCTTCACCATGGAAAGGATTCCTTGCTGCAAATCGTTGGCATCCTTCTTAGGCAGTAAGCTTTCCCCGATTGATTCATATACAATTTCCATCTTGACCAAGCATCCTCCTTCGTCAGTTGATGTCACACAGAACCCAACACTGTAGGACTTCACCTTGACACCAAGAACACCGCCATCGAGGATACAATACTTGACTGAGAGATTCTCGCGGTCCATCACCTCCACACGATCCTTGACACACTTACAGTCCTTGTTAGCTGCACAAAGTTGAATCTTAATTATTGTCAGCAACAAAATAGATCGAGCAACTCCAGCATGTACATATATCAAGATTCATGAGAGATGAATTGTAAGGTCAAACGAACCATCGGTGAAGTTGGTCATCCTGACGCTATGAACCGCAGCACCGTCTCCTTTAAGTATATCAATGCTTGTAATGATCCCAGTCAGGATTTTTGGCAAGAGGTTATGGCCATCAAAGAATGCTGCTTTCCATAGCCTATCTGCCTGGACTGCAGAGGATGAGTACTCTCCAAGAATGGTTCCAGAAGCCATGGCTGTTTTGTGAAGCAAAAAACTTAAGGAAATCTGTGTGAATTAAGGAATTAGATGAGATGATGAGAAGTTGGATGCAGATCAGTAGTTTATATAGATTTGAGGGGACAATGAATTGGTGAATGACTCTTGCATCCACCTTTTTTTAAGTTTAACAAAACAGGTCATCCCAAAATAATTTTATAATTCCCATTAATTTGATTAATTGCCTTCATTTTCATTTATATATGACAACCTGCACCGTAAGCTACCTTCATTTTCATTTTCATGCTTCTTTAATAACACACACACACATGCCAACTAATTAAACTACGTATGCTACCTGTAAAATAATCATGTCTACCTTTCCGGTCAGCTTTCATCTGTTTCAATTGATGTCGGACGGATTTAATTAATTTATTCCAGTTGATGCCGGTGCAAGCCTGGAATTATTCCAATCCAATTTGTTCCGATTGAGGTTTGTATTTTATAAACTCAATTGAAAAATATATCACCTAATAAATTGTCTAATATATTATTAACACTGATTAAAAATTAAAGCGAAAAATTGATTTTCGTTTTACACGGCAAAATATAAAATATAGATGCAAATGTGAATAATTGATCAAGTGGACATATTTTATTTATTTATATTTAATTGTGTAGCAATAATAATATATTTGTGTAAGAAATATAATGATTTCTACTAAAAGAAACGTACCTTTTTGTAAAATCGTCTTTTAATATTTATTTTTTATTTATTTAAAGAAAAAATTTATATATATCTATATTTAATTTTCTAATACCAATATGGTTTAATGAATTAAGAATGATAAAAATAAAAAATAGAAAACATTTCCATTGATTTAAAATAAAGAATAAGAAAAATGCATCTTTCTAATCAAACTCTTTTTGCGTATTAATGTTTCTTTTCACAAAGAAAACATGTCTTTTTGTTTGAAGTATCATGTTGTTAAATTAAAACTTATTATAATCATTATAAAAAAAATGAGAAAAACCATGAATAGATATTTTCCATGTTAGGTATAAAAAAATATAAAATTTGAGAAAAAACATATAACATATAGATAAAAATCAAAATAATTAAATAGATATTTTTATATGTATTAAATTTTCATGAGGAAAACGTTTTTATAAATTAGTTTGATATATAATTATTAAAAAAAGTTATAATTAATATTATAATAAAACATATAATATTATTTAAAAAATATATCATAATTGAGAATTATTTAAATATCATTTAAATAATTTTTTTAAAGTCAATGATATTATAAAATATATAAAAAAAGTCACAATCATTTAATAAAAAAAAAAAAGCAGATGCCGCTAGTATTGAGATATTGCTTGACCAAACCATAACGCCTAGCTATGCTTAGAAATAGAAAGCAAGGTCTAGGCTCTTGGATTTAAATATATATTTAAAAAGGGATGAATGGCATTATTTTTCTTGTTTTTTTAGAATAATGCAAATGATATGTTGTTTGTTTGTAATATTTTCTTCACTATCAAAATTAGCATAAATGAGTGAAAAATCAAAGTATAAGTTTTTTAACCTTAAAATATAACTTTCTCTCTTTTTTGTGTTTCTATCTCTTCTCTAGACAACTAGGAAAATGAACTTATAAAATGAATAATGAAAAACTTAAAGAAGAGGGACCAAATATATATATACATAAAAAAAAAAAAAAGTAAAACTGAGGGATGAAACTATACATTCCATGTCACTTGAATAATTTTTATTTTATTTTTTAAAATTGACCTAAATTAACTTGTGTGACTTGAACTTTTAAGTCAACTCATAAACAATTTAATATACATGATTGTACTGCTTAAGTAAATAATGCTATTTTTTTTTGTTATTAAACTTTATTTTTATATATAATTTTATCCTATGAAGTTGTATTTGCAAGTTTTATATTATGATTTTTTTTTCGCTTTCAACATTCTCGTTTATGCAAAGTATGTTAAAAAATCCCTACCGCGAGCTATTTACGCTTCCTTTCTCACATCAGTCGACCATCCCACCGCCCCTTCATCACCAAACAGTAGTTCCTCTCCGTGCTAGTGAAGACTCTGCCTTTAATGCACTTAGTAGCATGTTAGACATCTATTATTTTAATCAGCAGATTTTAATCTCCTTTGAAACTGTGTATTATTTTAATAATTTTAAAATATTTACTTAATCAATACACATTATTATTTTACTTAAATGACATTAGAAGCTCATTCTTAAAATCTGAACCACAAAATTTATCATTTATAGTTTTTTTTTCTTTGGTTACAATATCAAGTATACACTTAAGCTTTGTTTGATATTACGTTTCAAAAGTATTTTTGAATTTTTTTTTTTTACTTTAATTAAAAAAAAATTGATGTTTTTATATCATTTTCATGTACTGATATCAAAAATAATTTTTTTTAAAATTATTTTGATATATTTGTGAACAAAAAATACTTTAAAAAACAATATCAACACACTTCCAATTAGGCAATTAATCTCTTTTATGTTTTTTGGGCAAGTGGATCCACATAATATCTAATGCAATCAAATTAAAGGTAAGTAATCCACGAAAATCCAGCAATATATTTATAATGTTTAGATTCTGCCTTTTATGGTCATACAACCACGCCTATCTCTATATAACACTGGTATTAAAAAGAGCCATCAACATATTCAGAGTGCAAGAGATCAAAGAAGAAGAAGAAGAAGAAGAAGCTATGAAGAAATCTTCACTCAAGCTGGCAGTTTTAGTTGTGCTATTAATCATGACAACTTGTTAGTCTTCCTCTCTCAAATATAACATTTGCATCCTTCTTTATTATTTTGTTTTATATATTTATTATTTTTAGAAAAATATAATATATTAAGAATTAATTAATTGATATCTTGAAAATCTTATTGTTAGGTTCACAATTGGCAGCAGCAAGAGCCCGAATAGTTACATTCCGATGTAAAACAGATGATGATTGCAACAAAGGCAGTAGATGTTTTTTTTGTTCATCTTGCGTTTGTGGGTCTGATCACAAGTGTCATTGTAAGAATGGTGAGTCTTCTTTGGGGGATACCTTTGTTGCACACCAAATTGCTCGAGTAGAAAACTATTGAGTTGCTCGTTCGAGATGTGGATGTATTCCTAATTAGAGAAATAATAATAAAAATTATAATGATGATAATCTATATATATATATATATATATATATATATATTTAATTAAATGAAAATAATCACACATTGTATTAGTAAAAAAATCATTTTTAACATAGTATAATGAATGCATTAATAATATTTTTAACACATGATTGTTAGGCTCACAATTATTGGCAGTAGAAAGAGGGCTAGTAGCTACATTCCATAGTAAATAATAATGAAGATTAATCATCTAGTAGATGACCTAATGGTATAAGCTTGAGACTCAAGGGTTTCCCCCCCCCCTATGGTCTTAGGTTTGAGTCTTATGGTTGCTAATATGATGGTCATTGGAGGCTTACATGGTCGTTAACTTCAAGACTCGTGGAATTAGTTAGGGTGCGTGCAAGCTGACCCATACACCTATATTAAAAAAAATAAAGATTGCAACATAGACAATAAATGACTTTCTTTGACACCATTATTGAACACTAAAGAGCTCAAGTAGAAAACTAAAACATTGAGTTGCTTGTTGGAGATATGGTGTAACTAATAAATTTTTGAAATACCACAAGCACTAGTAATAATAATAATAATAATTCCATCTTCATCATCATGGTAATTTGTTTTTATAATTATTTGGTTGTGTTTCTATTTATAATTTTTATAATTGGTCGAATGTAATCACACATCTTGTCAATAATTTTTTAATATAATATCAGAGCAAGTTATCCTTTATATTGAGATTTTTAACATTTTTGCTTTATTGACAAGCAACACTATTGTTTATTTTTTTTCTCGTCATTTTTATTTTCAATCTTCATTTACTTTTTTTGCTAACTATTTTAATTTTATCATTTTGTTTTTATTACTATCATACATCCCTTGTTAGAAAAATCTTTTATAAACCCTTATTGTTTTGCAATTTTTTTCTATCATCACTATACATCCCTTACAAGAAAATCCTATTACAAGCAACCTATATTTGATCAAGTGATTTAAACTCTAATCCTATAATTTAATAGCCTTGTTTTTTATTATTGTTTTAAGAATCACAATTTGAATGATATTTTTATTATTATTATTGCAATGTCTTTTAGGGCATTTCTTTGATTATGAAGCATTAACTTCATGTTATATTTTTCAAGCTCTAAATATGAGTAAAGTTTAATTTGGATCTTTTTATGATCAACAAAGAGTTACAGTAATTTTTAAAATTGTCATTAAGATTTGAATATCAAACTCATAAAGATTTTTATTTAAAATCTCCATAAGATTAACAAGAAATGTTAAGAAAACAAATCAAGGTAATTTTTTTTTATTGTAATCTAATCTCTAATTATAATTTTTTTCTTATACCTTTTTTAGAATTCTAAGTCCAAAATTATTATATCATAAAAAAACTCACTCACCACCAAATATACTACAAATTTCATTAGAAAATAAGATATCAACAAGAAATAAATAACAAAGAAAACAAATATACAGATTCAAAGCAAAAGATGAATGTTTACCAATATTATGGAATTATATCTTTATAGTATGTCTAAAATGTCTCAATAATCTTATTTGTTAACAATGTAAATATATTGGATGAGAAAAAGATAATTGCATAGAGAAAAAATGAATTTTAATTCCTTTAAAATAAAATGATGAATGATAAAATAAAAAAAAAAATTACCCGAGTCTGTTCGAGCCAACACATAAGTTAATTTATATATATATATATATTATCATCCAACTTGAGCGAAAATCAAACCAAATCTATAACCTAGTCATGGGATGAGGATAACATCATGGAAAAGAAACTAAGTTAAATCATAAAGCTTAATTTGTAAACCAACCTGATATTGAAAGAAAAAATTAAAAAGACTTTTTTATTTTTAAACCAATCTAATATTGAAAGAAGAAATTAAAAGTAATAAAAAAAAAGTAATAAAAAAATACTTGAGTCAAACTTGGTAAACTTGCTGAATCCATGACCCTAGACATGATATTAGGATAACTATATAGAAATAAAGGGTAAGAAAAAACAAATTAATATCAATTTACAATTAACCAATGATGATAAATGAAATTAAATATTTAATTATTAATTTTTTTTAATAAAAATTATATATATTTAATTTTCTAATACCAATATGGTTTATTGTACAGAATGATAAAAATAAAAACTAGAAAACATTTCCATTGATTTAAAATAAAGAATAAGAAAAATGCATCTTTCTAATCAAAACTCTATTTGCGTATTAATGTTTGTTTTTCACAAAAAAAAAAAAAAACATGTCTTTTTTGTTTTAAGAAGTATCATGTTGTTAAATTAAAACTTATTATAATCATTATAAAAAATGAGAAAAAATCATGAATAGATTTTTATATGTATTAAATGTTCATGAGGATAATGTTTTTATAAATTAGGTTGATATATAATTATTAAAAAAGTAATAATTAATATTACAATAAAATATATAATATTATTTAAAAAATATATCATAATTGAAAAATTATTTAAATATCATTTTGCTTAAAGTCAATGATACTATAAAATATAAAAAAAATCACAATCATTTAATAAAAGAAAAAAAGCAGGTGCAGCTAGTATTGACAATAGTAGTTGATAATACAGGGACTAAATTAAGGCACTCTTGACATTAATCGAAAAGGTGTACAATAGTAAATAAATTGAAGTCAAAGCTAATTAAGGCACTAAATTTTGATTTATACAATACAAGGACCAAGTACTTATTTCATTGATAATACAGGGACTAAGATGTAACTCGCTCTCAATAAAAGATATCCCAACACTGCTAAAATCGCAAAACATCTTCTCCTCCTTTATTTTCTGGAACCCTGGTTTTCTATCCAAATTCTGAGAACATCTCCTCTCTCTCTCTTCATTTGTATAATACTGTAAAGTTTTTATTTGCATCGAAAAGCAAACAACATGCCTTTTTGTGAGGTAACAAAACACTAGGCTAGTTTATATGGACTGATGCTGCTAGTGCTAATAGCAGAAGCAACAATAATGGCATCAAAGTTTTTTACAGAACTTATGGTCATCGAACCACGAAAGTTCTTATCGTTATAGGTAATAACAATTATCAACAAAGAAATATTTTGTTTTGAGGGAGTGTTACAGGTGGATGTGGCTAGTGTTTCTGAGGGGAAAGGGATGGTGGATATGACTGGTCTGCGAGGGAGATGTCTTAGGGAGAGTTCCGTGAGGGAGATGGCGGAGAGATAGTTTCGTGAGGGAGGTGAGGGAGAAGACATAGAAAACGTGTTTGTGATGGTGTTGAGTTGAGAAAGGTGTGTGGTGTCTGGTCATGGGACCACAGCTGCAAAAGCATCTCTCATATGCTTTTGCATCTGCGGCCGGAACCAACGCGTAACTGTCGCCACTACCATTGTGTAATTCCCATTTGGCCATCTTGAGTAGTTCCTGAAGATCATTTTCAAACCTTGAATGGTTATTATTATTATTATTATTATTATTATTATTATATTGACACTTCCAATATTCATCGATCGTAATTTTTTTTTTAAATGATACATTGAAAGTTTATTTAAAATAAAATAATAATAATAATTATTAAATATTTAAAATAAAATAATAATAATAATTATTATTATTTTATTTTAAATAAACTTTCAATGTATCATTTAAAAAAAAATTACGATCGATGAATATTGGAAGTGTCGGGTACATGTCATTGCATGGCAATTAAGGGATATGAAACCAGAAGAAATTTCTTCTTCAGGTTGTGATAAGATTACAGTCAATACTAGTAAAGTCACGACACAATTATAATATATATCTATATCTATATCTATATATATAGATATAATTATTACTACTATTATTATTAATAGTAAAATATTTTTCATTTTTACTTCAAAAGAAAATAAATAAATAATTTTTTTATCATTCAACAGACCATAGATTACCCAAAAACCTGATAAGTGGGGAGCTGCCGGTAATAATAATAATAATAAAAAAATAATCTCTTAAAAAATATTGAAACTATACTTGTATAATTGCTAAGGTTTGCCTATCATTTTATTACACAATAGTAGTTGAAAAAGAAAGTTCAAATATTTATATTGCCTTTAATGCACTCATAAGCATGTTAGATTTATTATTTTAATTAGCAGATTTTAATCTCTTCTTTCAAATTGTGTATTATTTTAATTTTAATTTAAAAATATTTAATTAATCAATACACATTATTATTTTACTTAAATGGCATTAGAAGCTCATTCTTAAAATCTTAACCACAAAAGTTATAATTTATAGTTTTTTTTTTCTTTTGTTACAATATCAAGTATATACTTAGACTCTATTTGATATTGTTTTTTAAAAGTGTTTTTGAAAAAAAAAAATTACTTTAATTAAAAAATTTTGATGTTCTTATATCATTTTCATGTAATAATATCAAAATGTTTTTAAAAAGTAAAAAAAATATCATTTTAATATATTTCCGAACAAAAAACATTTTAAAAAACAATATCAACCACACTTCCAATCAGGCAGTTAGTCTCTTTTATGTTTTTTGGGAAAGTGGATCTACATAATATCTAATGCAATCAAATTAAAGAAATTAAAGGTAAGTAATCCACGAAAATCCAGCAATATAGTTATAATGTTTAGATTCTGCCTTTTATGTTCATACAACCACACCCATCTCTATATAACACCGGCATCAAGAAGAGACATCAACATATTCAGAGTGCAAGATATCAAAGAAGAAGAAGAAGAAGAAGAAGAAGCTATGGAGAGATCTTCACTCAAGCTGGCAGTTTTAGTTGTGCTATTAATCATGACAACTTGTTAGTCTTCCTCTCTCAAATATAACATTTACTTCCTTCTTTATTTTTTTTTATATTTATTATTTTTAGAAAAATATAATATATTAAGAATTAATTAATCAATATCTTGAAAATCTTATTGTTAGGTTCACAATTGGCAGCAGCAAGAGGTCGAATAGTTACATTCCGATGTAATAAAGATGAAGATTGCAAAGGCAATAGATGTCTTTTTTGTTCATCTTGCAGTTGTGGGCCTGATCACAAGTGCCATTGTAGTAATGGTCAGTCCTCTTTGGGGGATAACTTTGTTGCACACCAAATTGCTCGAGTAGAGAACTATTGAGTTGCTCATTCGAGATCTGGATGTATTCCTAATTAGAGAAATAATAATAATTATGATAATTTATATTTTACATATATGTTTTTTTTAATTAGTTGATAGTAACCACACATTGTATTAATAAAAATTTGCATTTTTAGCATAGTATAATGAATGCATTAATAATATTATCAATACATGATTGTTAGGCTCACAATTATTGGCAGCAAAAAAAGCAGAAAGAGGGCCAATAGCTACATTAGTTACCCTATAGTAGAGTTGTAACCAAATTTTCATATGTAGGATAAACAAGTAAGGAATTCATTAACATCAACGTCTTATATTCATTGTTGAACTTCACATCTATTCATTTCAAATCATTAATGACCTGATTGAATATGTTGATATACTAATTCAAATATTACCCTCTTAATCTTAAGACCAAATAGTTTATATTTAAAATAAATTTTATTCAACAATGACCTAAACATATATTGACTTTTTATTTTTGCCTAAACTATCAACAATGTTTACTCATCCATGATATGATACATCACATCATAATCTATAAAAACCTAATAGTTGCCACAATCTTCACTTTCATTTCCTTCCAATCAATATCGTTCATATTCTCTAGTTAAGCTTCTTTTTGCCTCGTTCTGCTCCATTATAGCATTTGTCTATGAATCATAAAATACAACATTTATTTATCTTTGCAACAAACATATTCTTTCATTATTATTCCACTCATTATTAGATTGTTTGCTCTTCTTCACTCCACATAACCTTTAATTTAGACACACAACTATATTAACAAAGATTTAAATATCTGCTTCATCCATAAATTTAAGTTTAAGGACACCTTCAAAACTTTTATCATATACCTCCATTTTTTACCATGTTTATATATAAACATATACTTTTTTAAAAGATTATAAATAATTTAATACATATATTATCTTTTAAAATTTTAGTTTAATTATATCTATCCTTGGTTAGTGATTTTTTTAAAAGATTTCGCATATAGCTTGTAATGAAACACAAGCAAAACTAAGTATATAACTCAGACACATATGAGAATTGCATTGGCTTTGATAATTACTCCATTGATTCTAAACTTATATTATAAGATATCTTTGATTATAGGTTCCATGTGTTAACATTACCATTTTAGTTCACGCGCTTCAATTTTCATGGAAAGTCGATAATTTTTTTTATTTTCATATATTTTACATAAGTTTTTGTTCATAAGCATGATTAATTGAATACTATGCATGCAACATTGCACTTATATTTATAGTTTGACTTGTATGGTAAAAAGATGTTGTCAGAAAACAAATAGATTTTAGGTTAATAAATGTTTTTTTATCAATAAAAAAATAAATTTAATGGTATGCATTAATTGTATAATTGTTATAAGACTCACGAGTCTAACAAATTAAGAGGGTGTTTGGTACTGTGTTTCAAAGTGTTTTTGATTTTTTTTTATATTTTAAATTAACATTTGATGTTTTTAGATCATTTTCATGTGCTAATGTAAAAAATATTTTTTTTTAAAATAAAAAAATTATTTTAATGCATTTCTGAACAAAAAATACTTTCAAAAATAATTTCAACCACACTAACAAACAAATACTAAATAAATGATACGTAGACAAAGAGTCTATCTTAAGTTAGGTTTCATACCAAATCAAAATTTTTAATCAGAAATTAAAATAAACTAAAATATTGTTTTGATATAAAATAATAGATTGACTTGCACACTGATAGGTTGACCTAAGTGTTAGATATTATAACTATGATTATTTCAATTATTCACAAGTAAATTTTTATTTATTAATATTAATTTGGGGATCCACTGTATTTAATACATTACATTGGTAGAAATGGAAATTAATTAGTAATGGGCGTGGATACAAAATCAACCAAGTAGAATAACGCAAATACGGTGGGCCCGATTATAGGCCCAACGCTTCTCCTCTCTCTGCCTTCCCCCTCTTTCCTGCCCTCCAATCTTTAGGTCTCAAATTCATTACGTTGCCTCCTCGCCCACCACCTCCCAAAACACAAAAAGTCCCCTAAAACGATGCGTTTCACCAAGGTCGGCAAGTAAAAAACACACCCATAAAGCAGCTCAATAGAGGAGGAGAATCCATGAGAAAATGCTTGCATCAACAACAACCATCAACAGAGCTTCCATTATACGCCTCCCGCACACGTTAGCTTCATCAGCTATTCGTCTTGCTTCTCGATCGCGATGTCCAGGTTGGTTGATCCCTACCGTCCTCTCTCAGAAATCTCGTTTTTAGATTTTCATCTATCGATGTTGATTAATGTTTATTGAGTTTGTAATTCCATGTCTAGGATTTTGAAAATTATAGGACATTATGATCTTTTATATTTAATTTATCTTTAGCTATAACTTTTAAGCATCATGGGTGTTTGGTATATATATATATTTTTTATTTGTGTATTTCATAGATATTATATATAGAACCTAAAATATGAATGTTTTACTTATGGTCTTTTATTGAGTTTGTAAATTATAATTTTTTTTTATTGTATTAAGAATCTTAGATTTTATTCTTGAAATATTTGATGTGAATTGCAGGTTTTTGACAATTGGAAAATTTAAAAAAGTGGCACGGTCGATTTGCAGTAAACAGAAAAGCAGTAATGATCGATTATTCGAAGTAAAAAAGTATGGGACGGTAGTTTCCATTGGTTTGCATTTACCACAATTAAGACATCACTGGCAACATAGCTTTCCGAGTAGAGGGAGTAGAGGATATTCGTCTTTTGCATTGTACAATGTTAAAGAGCAGTTTGGACGGAGGTATTTTACAAGTTGTTATTCATCTACGAGTGATGTGGTGACACACAATGCCCAGCTTGCTTGGAAAAGGCTATGCAGGAAAGGTTCTGCTAGTGGCTGGAGTTTTCCTCGGATAAGTAGGATAGCTCAAGCAGTTACCTTGGCTTTGACACGGTCTCATTTGGTGGTTCCTGGTGCTTTAGCGTTGACGTGTGGGCAGGTGGCATGGGCACAAAGAACATTGGTGGAATCGGATTTTTATCCGAATTCTTTGTATATGCGTGCACAAGATGGGCATGCTTATGTCACATTGTTAGTATCTGCTGTTGTAGATGCATTTGTGTTGTTAGTGAGAGCTATATATTTAGCAATTTTGTTCTCGCCCAGCATGTTAATGGCTCCATTTGCTGATTCTTGTGGACCAGAGTTTAGGAAAATATGGCTTCATGTTGTTCATCGGACACTGGAGAAAGCAGGTCCAGCATTTATAAAATGGGGTCAATGGGCAGCTACCCGGCCAGATCTATTCCCAAGAGATTTATGCACCAAGCTTTCAGAGCTGCATTCCAAAGCTCCTGAACATAGTTTTGCCTACACAAAGAAAACTATTGAAAGAGCATTTGGTCGCAAGCTTTCTGAAATCTTTGAGGGTTTTGAAGAAGTTCCTGTAGCATCTGGAAGTATTGCTCAAGTGCATCGGGCCTCTCTGAGATATCGTTACCCTGGTAAAAAACAGACGAAGCCTACGCTAGTTGCTGTAAAGGTTAGACATCCTGGTGTTGGTGAATCAATTAGAAGAGACTTTATGATAATAAACTTGGTTGCAAAGATATCAACACTTATTCCAACTTTGAATTGGCTGAGACTGGATGAGAGTGTGCAGCAGTTTGGTGTTTTCATGATGTCTCAAGTGGATCTTGCAAGGGAAGCTGCACATTTAAGCCGCTTTATATATAACTTCCGAAGGTGGAAGGATGTTTCTTTTCCCAAGCCTGTGTATCCACTTGTGCATCCTGCTGTTTTGGTGGAATCATATGAGCAAGGAGAAAGTGTCTCGCACTATGTAGATGACCTTGAAGGTCATAATCGAATTAAAAGTGCACTTGCTCACATTGGGACTCATGCACTTCTGAAAATGCTTCTGGTAAATTTTTTCATACTTTGTTTTGGTGCCTTTGTCAATGTATGAGTGGAAAATTGTTGAGGGTTTTTCAGTTAGAAAATGGAGTATTTCTTGTTTCAGGTGGACAACTTTATTCATGCAGACATGCATCCTGGAAATATCCTTGTCCGGCTTTCTCAGAACAGTACTTCTCGGAAACGGCTCTTTAAATCAAAGCCTCATGTCATTTTCCTCGATGTTGGCATGACCGCTGAACTTTCTCAGGGTGATCGCATTAATTTGATCAGTTTTTTTAAAGCAGTAGCCACCCGGGATGGCCGCACTGCAGCAGAATCTGCACTAAGACTGTCAAAGCGACAAAACTGCCCAAATCCGAAGGCCTTTATTGAAGTAAGATATGGGATGCATAGTTTTTATTCTCCTTTTCTCGGAATAATTGTGTTAAAAATGCAATGGGTTACCTTCTCTACCAGGATGGTTGAATTTTACATTGGTTTTAGGTTGTGGTGACAAATCAGAAGATGATATATTATATCTCTGGTTCTATTAATTGCTTTTCTTGTGTTATTTGGTTAGGTGGTAAAATGAGCTTGAAAGTTGAATCTCTATAAGCAAAGAGTTGGTGTGAATAGAAGAGAACAATACTATTAAGTTTATTGGGAAGTTTGCATTGTTTTCAAACATTAATCTGTTTAGTGAAGTGAAAGCCTTAGTATACATGCAGTTTATTCGTCTGGGTTGTTTTTTTTTGGAAAAAAAAGGTGGAGTAATGATTTCATAACAGTCGCAAACATTTTGATTTCTTCCCATGCTTCTTCTCATTTGGAGTTTCTGTATTAAAAATAACTTTTACTTTATATCTTAATTTGCAATATATAACTTCCTTTTGTAACAGGAAGTGGAAGAGGCATTCACTTTTTGGGGCACTCCTGAGGGTGATTTAGTTCATCCTGCAGATTGCATGCAACAATTACTTGAGAAAGTCAGGCGTCATAGAGTTAATATTGATGGCAATGTTTGCACTGTCATGGTCACAACCCTGGTTCTTGAGGTAACCTAGTTCTTTCCTTTTACCTTAAGGCTTAATGTTTCATTAAAGGAACTCGTAGGTTTTTAGCAGCAGGGTAGTGACAAGAACTTGTAGGCAAAACATAAAGTGGTTTTTATGAGAAAAGACAAGATGTGGAGTACAATGGCATGCTAAATATACATGCTAATTATTTGGGAACTTAATTTATCTAAGACTTCTGTTAAAAAAAGAAAAAAAAATCGAAGACTTAAGGTGGAAATCTAGCTTTGAATGCTAAAAGAGGGCCATACGTAGCTGCATGGTGATGTGTTATGATATAGCGTGCTTACTGGCTTTAAGGGGAACCATATTCCATAGATTAGTGGTTGTTATAATTAACAGAGGATGTAATTCAATACCATTACTTTTGGTGGTTTTCTGATTCCTTTAGGGCTGGCAGCGGAAGCTAGATCCAGGATACAATGTGATGCAGACATTGCAAACACTGCTTCTTCGAGCAGACTGGGCAAAGTCTCTTTCCTATACAATTGATGGGCTGATGGGGCCATAAGAAGGTTTTGTTTTTTTTTTCTTTTATATGTTCCTGTTTCTGACAAAAACAATTTTGGCAGTCCTAGGACTCGGAAATTATACCAGTTTTTAAGAAATAACAAAATTCAGTTTTTGCCCCCCCTTTAAACCTCCTGCATTTCCATTTTTTCGGTGAAATTTTACCCTTCTGTATTTATTGTGCTGAATTTTACATATCATTTCTCTAAATTCGCAAAATGGTGACGAGGACGGGGCGAAGGAATGTAATAAAGTCTTGGCATTCTATTCTTTCCTTTCCTTTTGTTTTTTTTATTTTATATTATTTTGTACATTTAGCTTTTTTTCCTCCCCTCACGAGGAACTAAAACAAAAAAGAAGTAAAATAATTGGGTAGAGATCTCATGAACAATTATTCATTATTTCTGTCCATACTTCTTGAAGTGATTATTGAACTTTGCATTCATTATGGCATTTTGATGGTGAATGCTGACATGACAGGAGACAAGTTATGCTTGCCTGATCCTTGACCGTCCTGGCGGAACTTGTGGCATGCATTTAACTGGCCGGTGTCCATGTTATAATCCATGGTTGCCTGGCCATTCTTCAATCATAAAGCGTATCGGAGTATAATAAAATTAACGGATCATGTTATCGGGTTTCTTAATTATGTTCACCCTCTCATTTCCTTTTAAATGTCAATTGATGATGTTTTTAAAAATATTTTTTATTTAGGATAAAATTATATATTTTTTTATATTTTTTTAAAAATTATTTTTGACATAAAGTGATTATTAAAATATCTAAAAATATTATTTTTTTAATTTAAAATAAAAATAAAAATATTTAATTTTTTTCATTTTTTTTTAAAACATGATGGCAAACACCTTAAAACTAATTTGCAGCAGCAAGTCGAATCCATGTAAGGTCCTATTATCCAACTTGAGTTAAAAGAGAGTCCATCAAGGCAAGCAGTATATAGCTTATTCATGGTTAATCACTTATATATATATATATATATATATATATCAGACTTAATCATAGTTAATTACTCCAATACTACCAGCCCATGGCAAATTTTGCATCAGCATCCGTAGCTTTTTTCAAGCAGACGGAACAGTCCTTCAACCATGGCAGTGCGCAATTTGTCACGCATCAAATGACCACATGACCCATCTCAAGGTTGTATTAGAAAACCCTAAGGACCAATCATTATTACAGCCAAATGGATTAATCATATGTACAGCCAAATGGATCGATCATATATACATGCTGTTGCAGTAAGGAGAAAAAAATTTGCTAATCTTAATGAACACATGTACAAGCTGCTGCAGAAATGACCATGAATGCCAATCTTGATCTAGAAAAATTGGTGTTCCTCACCATGAATGAGAGATCTGAGAAAATTAGCTTTCTAATGATCAAGGGAGGGGGAATCTATAAAAAAAAACCTGCTGATGCAGAAAACAAAATACCCCGCAAATCGTCTAGAAATAACAGGCAGAAGCTCAGATGCTACCATGTCAGATCCTTCCCTGCTATGATTATCTATCCATTTCTAGTCCTTGCAGTTAGTCATTGAGATCCATGCTGGCCCTGGATTATGTAGCATGTATAAATTGAATGGACAGGAAAGTCTAGCAACACATGCTAAATAAAATCTCAATATCCATTTGGACCAATAACTAAGACTAGCTAGCTATATCATGTTCAGAATATATCTACAGAATAGCATCAAATATAATTCTGTGTGTTAGAAGATAAACTATCATGCCTAAAAACATACAGAAAACATGATTAGCACTTTTGGTTTTCTGGGAAGACTTTTGGTGTAAGATGCTGTCCATATAGAAGTTTAAGCAAAGGGGTGGAAATAATTGCATGGGACAAAGCTAGGAGCAAAACTGGCACCCCGTGTTTTTATTGAGAATGGATCACCAGATTTGTTTGATTTGGAGAAAACAGTGTTGGTTTGGCAGCACTTCTTTCTTTTTGTTTGCTGGTAATCTTTATTTGTTCTTTTCAAGCCAATCTTTGGGAATATACACAAGCTCTTTTCCATTCTCCTAAACATATATACAAGCTATTTCCCATTGCAGACGATGTTTGTTTTAAATATATGATGACACTTCAACTGATTCAAACCATTGAAACTTGATAAATTTCATGCACAAAGTAACACAGCAATCATGAAATGGTGTGGATATCTTGAATTCTTTCATGACCGCCAAGCTGATAAATGGCAATAAAAAGACCTGAATTCATGTATTTCAATGAGAGGATTTACTTTGCGCATGTAAGCTCACGTATTTCTTTGACTGCTCTACTAATACTGTGCAATGCCATCTTCTTCACCTGATTTTTGCAGCAAAAGTAAAGGCATATTCATCACATGTACAAGTGTTGAGAAGAAACACGTCAACCTTCATGTGTGATTTACCTCTAAACTGTCTACTTTGGCTTTATGGTTCTCTGGAAGTTGTCGTAACTCATCTATCAGTTGGATGCATTCAGCAACATTTTCTGGAGAGAGGAAGTCCAAAACCACACTGACACATGACTGCAATTAGCATGGCAAGTAAAATAAACAAAATTAGTTAGCAATATTGCAGATGAAGTTTATGCAGATCCTGAGAAACAGAATCAGAAATTCCTCACAATAAATCATTTGAAAATGACAAAATCAAGAATGTTACTAACTCTTTATCTCCTTTCCTCCTTTTCAGATTCCTAGCAAACAATGTCAACTTAATTTTTATTTGAAAAATTGGTAGAAGTTTGATGAGAAAGAAACCTTTAGGAAACTTTGACGAATATATTTGAAACTTTGTGGTAAAAAGAGCTTTAGATAGAGACGATTACGGTGAATGAAAAAGCCAACAATGGGTTATCAAAGGATTCAAGAAAATTGGGGCAATGACTAAACAAGATTTCTGAAAACTAGTGTTGTACATGTTACCTTAAGATTCCTAATTTGGTAAGGGCATCCAGCAGGAATAATCACTGCTTCTCCAACATGTTGCTCAAAACTCCAGGGTTCAATTTCTTGAAGCATCAGGAAAGGTGGAAATTTAAACATAGATGCAAATTAGTCATCGTTAAAAATAGAGGAACAATAGATGGGTTACTTACTGAATTCCTCCTTAAGTCTCATTTTATGGGATGTATCAAGAAAGAAATTCTGATCGAGTATTGGATGAGCCATCTGCAAGAGAGAGACTAGTAAGCAATCTACTCTGACTTGATAATAGAGGCTGAAATCTTATTCAGAACTTACATTCTTTTGTAAGCCATGTGTGTAAGTGAGCTCATTAGAGTGCCTTCTAAGGTATTCTGTAAGCTTGGGAACATCCTGTCTACGAAAGACATCCCATTGGGCACCACACGATCCAGAGAGTTTTTTCATTCTGAAATGATTGGAACTCTCTGAGTTCTTCCCATGAAACTTAAGATTATCTGATGTCCTTGAACTTTTAACAGGTCCAAGGAAAAATTTTGAGACTTCAGTATCAGTGTCAGTGTCAGTGTCAGAATCTGAGTCCCCATCATGAAACATTTCTCGATCTTTCCGACTCGAAGCATGTGCTTCATGTGTTGCAGCAGAGAACCAAGATACTCTCGCAACTTTCTTGTTTACTTTCATATCCTCTCTGAACATATCATTCAATTTCACTTCAAAATTTTCCTCATCTAAAGTTGCTTCTCTGCTCTCTTTATTCTGTTCCTTGTGCTTTGTCATTAGCTTTCTTATGTAATTAAGCTGTTTTGTAGATACAGGGACATCAGTTGTATGTGCCAAAATATTAACCTGAAATTGGAAAGACAGAATGAATGGTGAAGACCTTCGTGTCTTTTCAGAAATTCTCAACAGAACAAGAGTCTGCAGAAACCATTACAAAAAATGCTAAATTGTGGGGCGAGAAGCAAGGGGCTTTGACAGCTAAAGATTCAAGAGGTGCTAAATGAAAAAGAAGAATGCAAGTCACCGCATGTACCAATTCCAGAATAAAATTAATCTTGGTCTTTCCCGGGCTAACCCACGTACATGATGAGACCAGTAATTGACATTACTTCTCGAACTAAATATGAGCATAGTTTTTTTTTTTTTTGGAAAAAAGGTTACAAATAGGCATCAACGAGAAAAACACACCATGCTAACATATTACTTGAACGTTTTTGTGACACGCACATTGCATAAAGAAGAATTCACAGAGATGGTTCATTGCAGATTTGGAAGTGTGACAGTTTCTGATGTTTTTTTTTTCTCAAAATTTTGCATGCTTTCTAAAATGCTTTGAGCAGCAATTCTGTGCTGTGCATGTTGTGCCAATCAAGAAAAAAATAGGAAAAAGAAAATCACAGAGTAAATTGAAATTAGAGTTAAGGAAAAGTCTAAAGAAGATTAGACTGCAATATAAATAAAATAGAACTATACGTACCACATCATATGAATTATAACGCAATTTTGTCACACAATCAGCCTCTGCAAGACTCTCGCCACTTCCATATGATATATAGAGACAAGGACCCAGATCAGGCTTCAAGGTTTCCTGCAGCAACTCTGCAGCAATGTTTAGAACACCAGAGATGGGATCCATGTATTCTGGAAGTGGCAGAGCCTGAAGGATGTCACTGTAATGAGCTGAAAAATGTTCTTGGAATAAATTAGAAGAGAGCCAGCCCTTCAATTTTAGCTTCTCATGCCATATGTTGCCATTTGTCAGACCCTTAAAAGACCCCATAAACATATGTCTTACACCAATTTCTACCTGCAATGACATAGAAAAATAGTTGAGAAATAGAATTGTGGTCTTGACTCAAAAAAGGAGCAAAAAGAAGCAGGAAATCAGAATTGCAAATGCTCGCAATGAAAACAGAAAAGTTAAGAAGATAAATGGAAAACACTCAGCAGTTCCCAGAAACATAGATCATATGTAGGTGAACGCAGTTCTGAGCTAAGAGCAAATCAGTTTAACCTTAATTCATGAAGTAAATAGAATGTCCATGAACATTTTCCAGTATTAGCAGTGTTTCAATCATAGTCAAATCAAGAGGAAGAACATTAGCATTTTGCAACTTGAAAAAGAAAATGTCCTTAAGGAGCTTAAAGCAAAAGAAAAAGGTTTAATAGCCCCCCCCCGCCCCCCCCAACACCCACACACACCCACACACACACACACAAAAAAAAAAAAAAAAAAAACTTGGATGCTAAATTCTGCTCGTTTGGAGTGGTTAGAAGCCCAACTCAAGAGAAAAGCTAAAATACTCTGAGAAATACCCAAGATTCTGTAGCATCATTCAGGAATCTTTCAAGGCTAGAAGCTACATTTCTTAAGGTCCTAGCATCAACTTTTGAAAATCAGAGAATTGGAGAAGGGACTCTCCAACCACAAACAATGGATAGCTGTTTTCAACAAATATTATACCAGCACATTTCTATTCCTCTTAAAATTTATCGCTTGACAACTTACAAACATATTGCACAGAGATTACTTTTCATATCTGCATTTACATAAACATTAAACACCCCAAATTCATAATTTAGCCAATTTCAGTTTTCAATTCCCACACCAGGAAAATCAACTGGTAATGACCAAGTACTGTACATGAGACTACTTCATCTTCTAATAACTCATATGTTCATCAGAAGTAGAAGAAAACCTTGATATTATTTTAAAATATGCTGGTTTCATGGTACAAAATATTGACAATATGTGATATTTGACATTTAAGAAAGAAACATAATAGGCACTTGAACAATCAAGCTTCACATTGACACAGCACAGGGCTGAGAGAAAACTCTAACCTCAAACCAGTCCAAGCAATCTGTAGCTTTCCCATTTTGAGATCTGGCGGCATTATTCTTAAGATAATTGCAGAACATGACCATTGGGTCCCAGCTCAGATCAGATGTACTCTGAAGCACATTACGAACAATTACAGGTTGACCTCTGCCCCAGTGCTTCTGAAAGTGTTCAAGGTTATCACCACAAATATCCATAATGGGTGGGCAATACAAAAGGTTATCGCTAGAATCTTCTCTTGCAGCTGCTTCTTGCATCTGCTTAATCCCATTTGTTTCACAATCCAACCCAACACATAATGAACAGCTTGAGCAAACATCCAAGGTTTCTGGCAACTCGTAGCAGCCAACTAATTCTTCTGCACTCACTTCCAGCTCTTTGGTCCAGCTTAAGGGGAATATGCAACTTAAATCAAGTAGGCTACCACCACAACCACCAAACTCCCCAGGGGGACATGGTATACTTCCATTACAATGTGTAGCACTCTGACATGGTGAGAATGTAGAAACTGGAAATCTGCTATAACTCAGATTTGCGGTACAAAGTGATTTCATTTCTGAACGTTGCTTGCCAGATACACAAGCTTTCCTTCCATTTGGGCATTTGCATAAAAGAGCTTTAACACTTCCATGAAAAATATCCTGACAACAATTCAAGCAAAGGCTATAGGAACAATCAGGGCAGGTCCTATGGAAATCCACTATGGAAGCTTGGCAGTAATTACTGATCCGGAAGTCAAATCATGCACCAGAGAGCAACAAAACAAATTTAAATAAGCTTTGTTAAATAGTGGTAAATCATCATAACTTTTTCACAGTCAGATTATATACCAACAACAGTGATTATTGCAGCTGATTTCAGCCTGCTGGATTTGAACTTCTGTGGGCTTCAGACCTATTGCAGAGTGAGGGATATTAGAAATGACCTTCTATTGGCATTCTACAATAAGCGTAACTGTGATTGCAGAGTGGGGGATATCAGAAGTGCAAGTTAATTGCAGAATGCCAACAAGCATAACTGTGATGACTACCTTTTATTTTTGCTTCTATTTCTATCTCAATGCTCTGATCTTGATTTATTTGTTTCAGTATAGGAAGAAGCATACAGATCAAATAATGAAAATGCAAAACCTTGTCAACTTCACTTTTCTCCTTGGACAGGCCCTGCAACATAGTTTTTGCATATATTTAGAGACAACGTGGTTCAGTAAAAAATATGAAAGCACTAGTTCGCTTGGAAAAATTAGAGGTCAGACCTTACATTCAATGTCCCTACATTGAATTGCTGAGCAGGCCTTACAGCTGCAAGTTTTACGACACACTGGACATTTCATCTCAACTTCTTCTTGTGTCTCTAAATACCTAAATTCATTTCAAAATAGAGAATCAAAAGTCAGAGTATAATCCTAAAGACAAAGCACTGAGATGAAATCAGAGAGACATGATGTGTGCTTATAGTTACTGTTTTGAGCACAAGCCAGAACTATATCTAGAAAACAGCTGGCCTACAGGATAAAATTATTAATTAACAATCCACATATAATAATGACTGTTGTATATAAAAATGACTACTTTTATCACACAAGCTCCAAAAGCGCAAGCCATCAGACACCCAACAAAGAACACAAGCCAATTTAAACAAATTAACATGGAGAAAACAACATACTGCTCTTTGATGCAACACAAGCAATAAAGCTCTTTTCGACAACTTAAACACCTAATCAATGTCCTTGATCCACTCCTACACCAATGGCACTTCCTCTTCCCCTTCCTCAATCTTACTGCATCCCTCTTATATGGTAAAACCTACAAAGACCAATCAATCGAAAACTCACACACAAAAACTTTTAAAACACAACTCGAATAGCAAACAAATAACAAAACACACCTGTAATTTCCCAATTGGCATTGGCTCGATATTTTTAGACCTAAAACATCTTCTAGCAGTATTAACCCCATTGAAACCATCCCCTCCAACCTTAATGTCACCATGTGAACCAGAACGAGAACCCACATTGCCATTCCCAAAATTCTTGGCAGGTGATATTGCCATGAATCCATTTGGCAAATCTCTCATTAACTCTTCACCTTCCCCTTCTTCTTCACTATCACTGCCACTACAGTCATTCACGTTATCATTACCATCACCATTATTAAAGCTCTCTTTCTCTTTAAACCCTCTCGTTTTCTTATTCTTTCTCTTCTCCATTTCTCTCTGTAAAACCATCCTTATCAAATCCAACTGTAAATCTCCACTCTTCAATTTCTTTCCTTTCTTCTTAAATTTCCCTAATTTCCCCTCTTTCAAAGAAACCCCACTTAGGGGTTCAAAATTAGAACTTGATGCTGATGATTTCTTTCTCTTCTTTCTCTGCAACTTCAGTGTCTCTGGCACTTTCCTCCTATTCTGCCTATGGCGGCCCTGAAGGTGGTGAATTTCACAGAGCTTCTTATCCTCCATCACCCGCCGGTTGCACCGCCATTGCCGGCCGTCTGTCCTCTTGCACCGGAGGTGGTCCGGTAGTGGCTCCATTAAAGGAGAAAGTTTGGAATTTTTCCCGGAAAATTCTGATTTTCTCGGGAAAGTGACAGAAAGTTTGGTTTTTTATTCGAGAGAGTGAAGTGAGGGAGTGAGACTGGGAAGGGTTTTTTTATCATGCGGTTGCGGGGGTGGCAAGTGGTGTAATTATGAAGAAAAGGATGGGAGCATTTTGGGATAAGGAAAAGGAAATCTTGAAATATGGTCACAGGAAAGAGAGAGATTGACAAGTAATGGACTCTGATAAGTAGGTGTTATCTTTTTGAACTGATTGTATTTATGTAAAACAATCTTTTCAAGGTGTTTTTTTCTTACAAAATAGGATATCTGCAGTGACTTTCTGTTTCTGTTCTTGTTTTCTGCTTTTATTGTAGCATTCCCCTATTTGTTTGAATGAAATTTTGGTTTTTGGGGTCTGATTTTAGTCTATGCTGGTGCTATCTGAGGTTTCTTCAAGATTTTATCTTTGATGTAAGAGTTGAGTGAGAGTTGCTGATGTTTCAGAATTTAACAATTCCAGGATTCAGGTTTCTGTCACTGTGCAATGACATATAGTAAAGTTGAATTGAGTGATTTGATCTTAGTTTACAGTTGGATTCTGCGACTTGATCTTAGTTTATGCTTTCCCTTGAATATTTTTCGGAACATGGCAATTTCAGAGTGGTTGGTTGGGTTCAGGTTTTTGAATTATTTATTGAGAAAGCAGTTCAGCAGCTTCTGTGACGAAATTTCACTTCATTTTTTTTTACAGCAGTTGTGCTGTAGAAATGAGACTATATTAGTGATGGATTGCGGTTGAGACCAATTCTTTTATATATATATAAATATAAAAAAATGGAATAATTTCATTGACTACTTGGAACAAGTTACACAATCCAAGGGTAGTGTATTAATGACATCCTGCGGAGTAAAAGCCAACTTGAGTGCAAAAAGACAATTGAGCATGCATGATCTGGTGTCAGTTCTGATACACTGAATGTTACTTATAAACTATAATTATTACCCCTCCACAAAAAGGTTTCAGCTGCATATTCCAGCGTAATCCAGTTCAATTTCATGTAATTTGGGTCTTACAATAACCAAAAGGGATCTTGAGATGTTTCCTGTTGAGACACTAAACCTAAATTCTGACCAGCCATTGCACTTTGTAACTGTTAGAGAAGCGTAGTAATAGTAGAAGCAGTTTGGCATGCCAACAGATAATAAAGGGGTGCTTGTGAAAAGCATTTGCAGGTCTCGAAAAAGTAAAAAAATTAACTAAAAATATGTAGAGATTTGATTTGTCTGTAGCATGGGGCCCTTCGAATCCCTGATTCCAATGTTTCACGATGCTTTCATAAGTTTCTAACAGTAAATAGAACAGTGGCTGTAGACTAGTTAGTAGTTTATATAGTTAGTGGTTCTTTTGTGAAATTAAAAAATTGTTCGCGATTTTTGCAGCTCCTCAAGACTTTTCAATTGGAAATGAACACAGCAAAGAGAGAGTTTACAAGACTGATCTGAAATTTGCACAGAAGAAAAGTAAGAATGACTTTGCATTTTCTGGGAATTGAGGCTGTGAATCACTGTCATTGGTGTAAAATTAGACCCCTGGCTTCCCTCTCAAAAGTATTGCAAAAATAATCTGAATTTATAAGCCTATAAATAGCATATTATTAACATAAAATAAAGAAAAGGGAATGCCTTTTCTAGAATTTATCTTCTCATATACCAAGGGCAGTGGCAAAGGAGTGGATTCAGCACGATTCTAGCCGACCATGCAAACCATGCATAATGGTCGGGCGTGTAGATCACACGTGTGTGTGTGTACGTGTGTTCATCATGATTAGCATCTGCAATGGCAGTGTTCTTGAAAATGCAAGAAAATTACTTCACAATCTCTTGATACGTAACACAACACCACCATGCAAACTAAATTTTCCAGTTTATTTTCCAGTACAAACATGTTGGCTGGTGGCTAGGAGTAATAAAAAAATTGTAAGGCAAGGTGATATGCCATTGCATGTGTACCTCTGCTTTATTTGTACTTCATTTTGTCACCTGTCACCCTCCATGTAGCTTAATTATTAAATAAGTCTCGGTCTGATGAGTTAAATAAGAAAATCTACAACGTGAAGCATACTTTTGTTAAATAGTAAAAAAATATTAATTTAGACAAATTCACTTAATTTAGAGTTTGTTTATGATTGCGGTAAAAATTGTTTTGAAAATAAGTTTTATTTTAAAATATTATTTTTTTAAATTTTTTAAAAAATATTTTTGATATCAGCAATTAAAACTATTTAAAAATACTAAAAAAAAATAATTATAAATAAAAAAATATTTTTTTAAAAAACACTTTGAAACACATTTTCAAACATGCTTGATCCAAACTCAACCGAACCAGCACCGTGGTTTTTTAATAAAAAAACAAACAATTTTTTTTGATAAAAAAAAAGATAATAATTAAAATAAATTGATTTAATAATCATAGGTAAATGTAACAATTAGATCCGAGCCTAGAATTATTTTAGTATAACAAGATTTGCCTATTGTGTTTTTACGTGGGTATAACATTGGGATTCCAAGTGGTGTGATACGCTGGCAAAAAATTTGCAGTCTGTATAGTAGATTTCAAGTTCGAGTCAGAATGTGCATCCTTATAAAAGTCTGAGACAACCTGAATTTATAAAGTATATTTTCCGAGAAATGGAGTTTTAGCATAAAAAACAATGGGATTTTCATGCTATAACTCCTTGATGTTGATCTTTTGATGGGTACGCCAGAAGTTAGATGCCTAATTATCAAATGATGCTTGCCTTCTTTTCAAGTCAACTAATTTCCATATCTCAACCATGGAATCTGTTATTAAGAAAAGCCTAGACCATGTTATAAGTTTATTATACCTAAAAGAAATGATGACATTTTGTGATTCTTGTATGAAGAACTTGCTGAAGTATTTTTCTTTTTTATGCGGATACTAATCTCTTTCATGAAGGAAATGTATTCTCTTTCTCTGGAGTTGTTCTAGGGGAAAGTACTTTTCGGACAAAACCACCATCTGGAAGGCAGGCTGACAGTATCAGAGCTCCCATGGGCGTGCTCATTTCGACTGAAATTCATGCTTCTTGACAGAAAATGAAAATTTTCGCAATATCCAATTCAATTGCTGTTAAATATAATACATTTAGGAATGATGAGAATGTATATATGTCCCATGCAAAGAATTACACAAAATTAAAAAAGAGCTACGACCCGCTTATCTTCTTCGAAAAACAATCTTACCCTCCGCATCTTCTTCTACAATCTGCAAGATGTCATCAGGAGGAATGTGCCTCCAAATTTTCGGCTTCTGCAACTGGTGGCCTATGCTGGCCAACTTATCGGCAGCTCTGTTTCCTTCCCTGAAAACATGAGTCACGACGCAGTTTTCAAGCTCTGGCATTATCAAGTTTATGCGGCTAACTTGTTTTTGAGCTTCCTTGCATCTAACCCGTCTCCTTTTCACAATAATATCCACTAATGACTTGGAATCTCCTTCGAGCCATACGTTGCTCCAGCCATTTTCTAGCACCAACTCGAGGCCTCTTCGGAGCGCAGCTAATTCAGCGGCGGTGCTAGTGGCTCTCCCTATGGATTCAGCATAACCGAGCAAGAACTCCGCCTCGTGGTTCCTGAAGAGACCTCCGATGCTAGCTTCGCCTGCCTTGCCTTTACAGGAACCATCGAAGTTTAATTTAGTCCAACCTATCCGAGGTCTCTTCCATGACACCGGAATAGGACCCCTGTGCAAATTCCTGATGAAACCACGGGCTGGGGTTTCTAATTTTCTTATTTGGCACCTCGAAATGTTACCAAATGACAACATAGTTTACACCTTCAAGGACTTCGTGAAAAATTTAAACCCAACATTTGCATGGTTAATTACTTGAACCTTGAATTTATGATGAGGTTGGCGTGGAGAGAAATGAAGGTAGCATATTCCAAATTCACAAGGACAAGGCACATTTTGAAAGCAATGCTGATAGAAAAGAAAATAGCCAAAGAGGTTTCTTCAACAACCAAACAAGCTCTGTCAATGGAGTCTTGAAGAAGGGTTGAGTGCATGAATAGTTTCTACATACAAAGAGGGTTTGCATTGCATGAGAAGAAAGGAGAGATTCCATGTTAACCGTCGCCAATACACATTTTTTATCCACAGACAGAAACGGGATCATTACTATATTTGTCTGCTGCTGCTAGTCCATCCAAGTATTTTGGGATCACATTTGCTCAACATGGGGGGGGGGGGGGCAAAAAGGAAATAAAAAAGGGAAGTTTGACCTCTTAAAGAATTGGTCAGCTGGAGTTGACTGCAATCATCATTTTTTAGGTACATAGGATAGGATGATCAAGCTATGGAAGAAGAAGAGAGTGGTAAGGTGAGAGCCTGTATTGTAATAAGCTTTAAAAGAGAACCTGTTTTCCGCTAGACCAAAAGTATCCTCCCACCTCAACCAAATACAGATGCAATATTGATATCGTATGATCTTAACTTGTTTTACAAAATCACATAGGTTGTCATATATTATTTCCGAGTTATTTCCAAAAATGTACTCGAAATAAAAATAAAAATAAAACAAGACTAACGTGTAGGAAAAATTAAGTTGAAAATTTTAAATGGATTCGAGAGCCCGGTTGTCCCTCTATTGTGTCTGAAAATGAAAGAAAATACAGATTCACGCCTAAAATAAATGATTATAAGATAAATTTGCATAAAAATTACGTTGAAAGGCATAATTATATTTTTAATAGGTCAATTTGATTTAATCATGGGCCAAATTAAAGTTTTATTATGTTTAGAAATTACTTTAGAGTCCAATTGAAGGATTTAATTAAGTGCAAGGATTTAATTATACTTTAAATTGGTCAAGTTAATTTTATTAAGAGCTTAATTGGTGAACAATTAAGTTTGTGAACATAATTTGGGTTAAATTTAGAAAATTGGAATTTATAAAGGCCAAATTTAATTTTTACCAAATTAAGTGGTTGAAATTAGAGATAAACATGTAATAAAATCAAAATTTTGAGATAAATTAGAAGTCCAATGAAAAAATCCGAGACCACGAATCAAAGTGAATAGCCGCATTACTTTAGAGGTTCTATTAAAGTTCAACAGAGGTTCAATTGCATAGACTAACAGTTTTTGGCCAATTAGAGATAAAATCAAAGCAATCATAAGACTTTCGCAGAGAAAAAATGAGAGGTACCGACAACGCGGTCGTTTGATCATTATTCATTTTGGTTTCTTGTATTTTCCGACCAACGACGCCACCAAAGCCACCAGTGGAGATTCCTCTTCACATCGGACTACTCCACGGCTGGGCAGGTAATGCCCACCTTCATTTTCTTCGCCTGCGGTTACTGTTCGCATAATACGTGAATAGTAGTACAGAGTTAATTGATTGTTTCCTTGTGCATTAGTCAAGTCGCTCAAGCTTGAGCTTTAATAACAGCCAAGTAATGGATCGAAGTATGTGGTGAAGCTATAAGAGATTATTACAGAATTGGCGGTTTGCCTTGTTATAGTTCCTGAGAATGCAGACATGAAACTTCAAAAATCCTTTTTACCTATAAGCCACAACCAATCAAGGGCTACCCCTGCAAAAACACCACATAATACACACAGCACCAGCAGATTACCCAAGGCATTTTGTTCAGGTCCCTGCAAAATAGAAACAGGATGTTCTTATTACTACTGAGAAAACTCATTTGCAGATCGATACAGTAGTAAGACTGCATCAGATATGAAATTACCTTGTAACCAATGGGTGCTTCTGTAACAACACAGACTGTGAGATAACCAGTGGTTAATCCCAGGAAGGAAATTAGGAGGATCATCCATCCTTGATCGCCGTACTTTGCCGTGAAGTAAAATGCTGGAATGAGAAGAAAACGAGAGAGTACTGCGATCATAAGGCCCTTTCTGGACTTCAGCTTCAGGAATTCCACGAGAGGAATGTATCTTGATATTAGATCGCATGCATTGTACATTGTAATCAGAACGAGTGCATACCTGAAAATTTACCATTAACATGAAAGTGAACAAGGAGAGACCTTCATGGCATGGAAACACAACTACTTTAGCTTGCTCTGAATTCATAATCCAAATTTGATCTTTGACTTTTTAAATTTTCACGAACTTCTGATGAACGTTAATCTGATGCTAACATGAATTCAAAAATGGCCTCATCAATTTTAAAAAGTGGCTTAAAAAAAAAAAATGCAGCCCCGATACAAGTTGGAAACTTACCATGAGTGCAATTGGTGTGATCCAGTATCTTCATAAATGAAGCCAGGGACAATTGATAATGACAGGACAAATATAAGAATTAGGTCCACTGCGTAGTCTATGTTCTGAAAGAATAATTCCTTGTTGCTCAACCTTTCATGGAGTTTCGCTTCATTTTC
Source organism: Salix caprea (assembly GCA_964035475.1). Classification (NCBI taxonomy): domain Eukaryota; kingdom Viridiplantae; phylum Streptophyta; class Magnoliopsida; order Malpighiales; family Salicaceae; genus Salix; species Salix caprea. The sequence continues at coordinate 1,831,196 of OZ037745.1, read as the reverse complement.
ATCCTGTCAAAACGCCAAAACCAATAAGGTTGATGGATTCTCAAACCTCCTTACAGGGCAATTTATTTTGTGGTAAAAAAAAGCTGATATACCCCGTGGTTTATGTGTATGCCACCAGCTGCGAGGTCAGCTGAGACAGTGTTTGATCCTTCAGTGGATGCCTTCAGGCGGTAGTACTTCACTATTGGCAGTTTGGGGAAGAGAAATGCATATACCAGAATGCATAGAAACTCGAAGAAAGTGGAGATCACTAAAAATAGTACTGCAAAAGATAAAAAGACAAGTAATGATCAATGGAGCAGTCACTCAAATGGTAGAAAACTGGTGGGGAAATTTGTGAAACCCAGAAGCATCTGGACAAATCTTACTTTCCGGTGAAAATGGACAAGAAACTTGTAATATAAAGCAAAATGTTTTCATATATCAGTGAAGGAGAATCACATACTAACTCCTTTGCGAAGACCATCAGGAGATTTTTCAAATGCTGCTTTTGTTAGTAGTCTCAAGGCAGAGATTAGAAAACCTGATGCAGCAATACCGGCAAGGTAGGACTGTAAGAAATAAAACAAATGGCTTCCAAGTCATCAGATTACATTGAAAATCTAAGGATGTATATGGAAATCAACTGCCATTGAATGAACTGTGGAAAAAAAGACTTGCCTGAAGGAATTCAGGGCACATAAAAAATAGGTCTCCAACCATCCCACCTTGAAGGAGGGCATCTGCAACTCCGAAAGAGCATGCAATCGCACATATACCGATAAAATTCCCTATTCCACCTTTACCTGATGAAGCTAGATCCAACTGTTTCAAAATGATAGTAATTTAGAAACAGATTTGTTAGAAGCAATGATAAGTGGATTGAAAAAAACCAAATGAGAATATCTGTGGTACTTACAAGTAGAAGCAACAACGAACTCAAAAAGAAAAGTATGAGGCCAGATAGGTTGCGCTTTCGAGTATCGATCTTGGACTCATAATATGTCAGTATAGCCATAGATACAACAGCAAATGGCATGTAAATGAGAGTGAGCAGCCTCGCAGGATGGTAATTCTTCAAAAGAAGGGAAAACATTGTCAAACAATAAAACTTTGACTCATAAAAGCTTAATGCATCAGTTTTCCTTAGCAAGGTGTAACATTTCAAGCAGGGAAATCGTACAATTTCGTAAACCAGAAAAAAAAGTTTAATGTATCAGTTATTGAGTCACTGTAATCAATATATATCACTTGAACAGGGACAAGTTCCACTTCTTCTGTCAGTTCAGACAACCGATGCATTTTTAAATATAAAAAACAAAATCACAGGAAGCCAAACCAAACCATCTTCCATCCAAATTGAACTGAAAAGTAGCCTTGGTACTACCTACCGGGAACAATTTATAGTAGTAATCTTCGATTGTCAGCATACAGTTCCATGTGACAAGTGTTGCAAGTCCAAGAGCCCAACAACATGCCATCCCTAAATGCCTTCCCTGGTTGTTAATAGGAAATTAATGCAACAAATTAATTGGAAGATCCCAACTTTCTGTTAATCAACTACCAATCAAGGTTTGAACACAAACCTCGAGTCTTCTTGGAGCCTCACTTTGACTGTACTGTTTCATGGCTTCTCCACCGAAAATAGTTAGTAAATGTGATGTTTGTTTGTTTCCAGCAGTCACAAACTGATCGGTTCTTTTCTAAGAACAACTGCACCACTGCATAACTATAAACTCGTAGAAATAGTTGTTAGATGGCAAGGATATTAACAAACCATCTTCTGCAAGAAAGAATTTTCAAGATCGGCAGACAATGTGACCTCACCAATTTGTTACATCTATGAAAGAAGATATTCACCTATATTAGGTAGAAGATTACATGGCAAGATCAGTAGGCAAGTTCATCTTACCAATTTTCCAAACGTGGATGGACAAAGAAGCCGAAATTCCAAAGTGAGTTTGGAGCTGAGGAAAAGAACAGGGTTTTCTCTTACTTGAAAAGATTCTTGAAAGTTGAAAGGTTTGTAATGGTAGAACCATAGATGTCAGGAAGCAGGGGAATTTCAACCACAATTTTGAATAAGCCAGGAGAGTATCGTGGGAGTGAGGTGCAATCAGTGATACAGAATTGTGGGGGACCTTGGCATGCTTGAAAGCAATGTTTTTGTTCTTCGTTAAGGATTCCTGCAAGATATGGCTATTATTTTGTGACTGTATATGTTGAAAGCCTATGTGTGATTCATTTTCTTGCTTTGATGTAAGATTACTCCAGTCAGAATATCCAAGCAGCCTTTTACTATTAAACTGTACAGTCTAATTCTGAACCTTATTCGAAGTCGATATTTTGGGGCTAAGTGTTGGAAGATTTGTATTGGGCATCACATCATGTCAGGTTGTGCCCTAAATCTTGGATGAAATTTGATTCATTTCGGTGGCATTGGTGCGTGAGATCATCTTTTTTGGCATGTTTGACCTGTCTTTTGGTATCACTTGCCAAAAGGACTTCTCTTTTTCCATCGGCATGACGACGTTGCCTAGCGGAACTCTTTTGTGGGATGCTCATCTAGCATGCGATCAAAACTTAAGAAGACTCAGAAAATGTCTAGTGCCGCTCTGTAAGTACAAGAGGTAGTGTCTTTAAAGTAGTTCTTCCCGTTAGAAAATACTAATAAAGATGAATCGGAATCAGATCAATGGAGCATAACTGTGTGTCAAAAACATGCCAGAAAATCACATCTCGTCGTGATATCTTTGGTGTGTTGCGGGTGACTCGGTTTCTGTTGCTTCCCCCATCAGATGAAGATTGTTCCTTTATCCGATCATTTCTTTCATGCTAATGATAATTGATGTTCTCATTGATCAACATTGAATTGGAGAGAAAGGGACCGTCTTTCATCTTCGGTGGCATAAGCTTGTATCTTCAGAAGCTCCCTTAACCTATGAGCCACAGCCAGTCAAGGAAAACTCCAGCAAATAAGCCTCCTAATAGGAATACCATAAGCAGATTACTCAAATCACTTTGCTCAGGTCTCTACAAAACCTTAAAAACAAGAGCATTCTGTTCTGTTACAATCTTTCTAAAGGCTGTGGTGAATTCCGGGTTGGAACAGCAGCAGCAGGAGCTTGAATCAGAATGGAAGCGGCAACAGTAGATTCATTTGACAGTTAAGAAAACATGGCATTGTAAATAATTAAATAACAGAGTTAGTTGGTGAAAAAAGATGTATTATTGATGGGATAATGTCACTCAGTATCCTATAGTAGCTAGAGAATCTGATACAAATGTAAAGCAGAAATGATATAGTTGAAGAACTCAACAAGCTAGAACAAGATAAAGGAGTAGAAGACTATGAAGAGAAATTGCAGGTTTACCATCAATTTTACTTGTTTTTGTTTGGTTCTCGGTCTTTCAATTTAATCATCATCTTTAAAAAAAATTGTAATTTAGTTGTAATTTAAGTTCAAAATGGCTCAATTATACAAATAAAAATGTTAGAACACCAATTTTTTTTAAATAAAATATTAGTATTATAATCCACAATAAAATAAACAAAGAGAGTAAATAGTAAAATAAAACCTCCACGCCATTTAACTTTTATTATAATATAATATATAATGTGTGTATTAGTAAAAACAAACCTCGATAACGTAAGAATCACACTTGAATTGGATGTTGCTTCAAAGCAAAACCTGAAAATAAATAAATAAACAAACAAAACATGAATGAATTAATTAAAATCATGTGCTCATGTTCTTGTGTGTCGCTCAAACTTAGAAAGAGACGGGCTTGAATTGATTAAGAACCATGCTGCCTCAAACTGGCTTATATGCATAAACTAATGTCGTCCAAATTTCCATCCTTATATCGTAATTTAAAAGATAAGTGTGTTTTGATATTCTATTGCCATGTACTTTTTAAAATGATTTTATATTTAAAAATATATATTTTATATTTTTTAAATCAATACAGTAAAATCATTGAAAAACACTAAAAAAAGTATGAGTTTATTTTTTTTAAGTAAAACACAATAAAAAAATAAAATTGCTTAAAAATACTATTATTATAATTGTTATTTATTTTGGGAATTTTTATTCGAGTCATATAGTACTCAAAATGTTTTTCATGACAAAATATAGCATTACTCAAATTGAAAATAGCCAAAAATAATCCATGCTGAGATCGAATTTCCTTAAAGCCCTCAAATTAAAAAAAAAAAAAAAAAAAGAATGGTACTGCAAGAAATTCCAACTCACGACCCAAATCCCTCAAGCCTAAAACAGAAGGTGGCCAGAAAACCTGAAAGCACGAAATCAGAAAATTGGAGATATGATAGATATCTTGCGATGTCATAAAATTATAGATATCATATCTTCTGTGAGATCTGATTTGATTTAGAGTATGAGTTGTGGAAAAATCAACACATATTATTTATTATAGAATAATGTTATTTTAGATTAAAAACCATATATATATATATAATCTTGATATGGGACGAGTAATTAAGCTGGTCCACAGCCAGCCAAAGTGAGAAATACATCGATATCATAATTAATCTCAGAATATAATTTCACAACTGTGCTTGATATTTACTGAAAGATGCGATTTAACTTGAAGGCATGTTAGCTAAAACATGCTTAGGACTAACAGAGTCGCAATCAACACATTTCTTGACAGATTACTACCATCCTAATGACTATTGTTTTTTGCAGGCGACTTTGTTGCTGTCACAAATTGAGGAATGGCATCAGGATTGCATCAATGGAAAGGAACAGACTTTCTTTATCAGTTGCAGAACACCTGGCTCTCTAGAAGGCATTCTTTTTTCCTATGAGCCAGAGCCAGTCAAGGGAAACCCCTGAAAATATGCCACCCAGTAGCCATAGCACAAGCAAATTGCCCAGTGCATTTGCCTCAGGACCCTGCAAAACCAAAACCATCCACAGATTTTCACGTGTAAGCAAAACCAGATATGGCATTTGAAGCACTGAACATCATCGTACAGTTAACTAACCTTGTAACCCCTCGGTGCAGTCGTCAGGACACAGACAGTGAGATAGCCATTTGTTAGTCCCAGGAAAGAGACGAGAAAGATCATCCATCCTTGATCACCGTATTTCGCAGTGAAGTAGAATGCAGGGACGAGTAGGAAACGAGAGAGAATTGCAATCATGAGGCCCTTTCTGGACTCCAACTTCAACCATGGAACAAGGGGGAGGTATCTTGATATGAGATCCAACAAGTTGTACATTGCGATTAGAACTAGAGGGTACCTGAAACATCCCTAGTCAGCATGAGCGAGAAAGTTCTAGACCAAATCATGAGTTTTCGAGCGTAACATGATCAAATTTTGGACATGTAGAGGTCTCTCAATGCCATAGATTTGAAAAACCAGAAAGGAAACTGAAAATGCAGTTCTCGAATCTTGCTTGACATGTGAGAACTTACCATGTTCCCAACTGGTGCTCACCGGTATTTTCATACAAGAATCCCGGGAAAATTGACAATGTCAGCACGTATATCAAATATAGGTCAAGTGCATAATCGATATTCTGGAACAATAGTTGTTTGTTGCTTAATCTCTCCGGAGATTTGACAACATCAGCAGCCTGCAAGAACAGAAGACATCAAATTTCAGACAACGGCATGGAACTTATCCTTAAGCCGCGTGCAATATGAGACATAATGGTCATCTTTTCAAGGAAATATATGAACACTGAGTAAAGATAAAATGTGGAAATACTTGATTGTCTGCTGGTGTTTGGATGCCAGCAGCAGCTAGATCAGCTGAAACAGTCTTTGATCCTTCAGAGGCTGCCTTCGAGCGGTAGTACTTCACTATTGGCAGTTTAGGGAAGAGATATGCATACAGCAACACACATAGGAACTCCGCGAAAGTGGAAATTCCAAGAAATAGCACTGCAAACATTGGCAATCAAGAAATACTCATCAATCAAGTCTGCAGCACAAATTCAGAAGTCTAACGAAAAGCTCGAATCGAATTTGTCAATTGATCTGAAGCTCTGCGGCTACTATTTTTATTCTGCTCAAGTTATATAGCTTGTATATTATCCTTTTACTCTTTCTGCTAAAGGCCTAGCCCCATTTTCATGAATTACAAACTAATCACTACGAGACTACAAACCACACCAGCGTAGGAGAACGGCCAATCTCTTCTGATTGTAATAATATGAGCAATGTAAGTGTCAAATACAAATTCCAGTTGATCAGTAAGAGAAATAACAGAATAGATATTAAGTTTCTCCATCGCTCAAAGAAAAGTGACGTACTAACTCCCTTGCGAGGACCATTTTTAGATTTATCAAATGCTGCTTTAGTGATCAATCTCAGACCAGAGGTCAGAGCTCCTGATGCAGCCAGCCCAGCAAAGAAAGACTGCAGGAAAAGACACCCATGGTGCGGTAAGATGCAAAGTTCTTGCCTTTTAGAGTGGAAGAACAAGTGAAAAAGAATCCCAAGAAGTGTAACCTGCATGAATTCTGGACACATGAAAGCCATGTCTCCAACCATCCCACCTTGGACATGAGCATCTGCAATTCCAAACGCAGCAACAACTGCACATATTCCAACAAAAGGTCCAATACCTCCTCTTCCTGATGTGGCCAAATCCACCTGTCACAATTATCAGAATGAATGATTCATGAATTCAAAATTGATGGGAAATAAATTAAACCATAATAGATAGGGATTGTTCAAGTTACTTACAACCATAAGCATGAGAGTGCTTGCAGTAAAGAGTATGTAACCGGCTATGTTCCGCTTTCTAGTATTGATCTTTGCCTCTTTATAAGCTAGTATTGCCATTGTTCCAAGGGCAAATGGTTGGTAAACAAGGGTAAGTACCCTTGAAGGATGGTATTTCTTCAAACAAAAAGAAAATCATCATCAAACAGATAGTTTTTCTAGTCCAGTTGACCATATTGCCTTGCTTAGGCTCAAGACTGTTTAAACATTGAGTCTCAAAACCTTAAACTCTACCATACTTTTAAGAACAAAGACAAATATAACTTACGCAAGAGATGCAAAATAATGTTTATGAGAAGCCTACCGGGAACAAAGTATAGTAGTAATCTCCTATGGTCAGCATACTGTTCCATGAGACAAGAGAACCAAGTCCAAGAAACCAGCAAACTACAATTCCTTTAGCTTTTCCCTGGCCATCACAGAAGAAGAGTTAGCATATCTTTAACTTCATCAACTGGAAGAAACTCACTATCCCATGACTAGCCAAGCAAAGAAATATTGATGCAAACCCCAGTTCTTGTTGCAATTGGAGCGTCATTTTTTCCATTTGCAATAGTCATGGCTAGCCCCTGCAAGATAGTAAGCCAGTGTTAATATCATGTATCTTGAAGCATAAAAGCATGACTTAACAAAGAACTGTCAATCTGGAATCTTAACAGTAGAACAAGAAAATAGTGATGTTCCTTGTGATTCTGAATCTGGAATCCTGGTAGCCAATGTTTATTCAAGCATCCACTTTGAATACATAGCTGTATTAAATATCTGCACTTATATAATATCAATACACGAAGATACCTTACCAGGATTAGCACATAAAAGAAGTGATGGGCTCACCTTTCCTTCTTTTTATCTTTGAAGAGAACAGGATTACTATTATGGTGTGCAAAGCAATCTCCTACTGCTGTTAATGAAATGGAGAGCAGCAGCGTTAAAGCAAATCAAGATAGCAATATCGTTGTCTTGCTTTTGCCTTTCAAGATTCCTCAAAAAGCTAGGAAAGATAAGAAAGGGAATCCAAAAAACCTTTGATCACTTTCCAATCTTCGAGTGTGGAAGTACTGTTGCCAGAGCGAAGTTGACTGTATCCAAAGCAAAATTGATTGGATCGATTGGTCCAGACCCCATCATTTGCTCTGAGCACGGAATATAAATGCTGAAATCATGAAAACTTTAAGGTTTCAAGGAATATTACAGGGTTAACATGAAAAGGTTGTCATGGTTAAGAAACAGATCAGGAGCTGAAAAGAATTCTTTAAGATACTCCAAATATTTTGGACAGATTTGGAACGTGAAAGGAAGAGATGGCGGTTCAAAGGAGCAATGTGAATGAACAAAAATAAGCGGTTGTGTCCATGTGGGTGTTACCCTCCAAAATCATAGAATAAAATTAGAGGGAACCGATAAATATAAAACAACAAACAAGCTGTTAATGTGAAAGCAAATTCTATCAACAAGCTTGCAAGTTGACGAATTGCCTTATCGCAGATCTTCACATCTATATATATATATATATATATATATATATATATATATAAAAAAAATGCTTGATGGTCTGCTGGTGTGGTCTGGTATCTCATTTTACACATAATCTATAAAGGGGAAGGAAATATATAGAGGATTTCGAATCCTTTAATTGAGGAAGAGGTCCATAAAATATTCTTCATTCCTATTTCATCGATTTCTTCTTCTTCTTTTTTCATTTAATTTGGAACATTTGATTTTCAAAAAAAAAAAAAAAATGTTTTCAATTCATCGGTTTTTCCTTCTTTTTTAAAAAACAAAACTTCCTAACATAGACTCTCACCATAAAGCCTAAAAATATAATAATTTAAATTGGACCGTAATTGACCCCGTGCTTGTAATAAAAAATTATAATTCATGAAGATATTAATCACTTTATATTACCTTAATTAAATCGATTAATAGATTTTATAAATTAAAAAAACTATTGATGGAAGAGAATTTAGTTTTATTTGGTTCAAACTATCTTTCAAAATAATATGAAAAATAAAAAAAAATGTAAATAATTATATGGATTTAAAGGGAAATTCTAATCATTTAATAATAATAGTAAATATAACAATCATTTATTTTTATTCAAGGATTGGTTAATTATTTGAAGATATGCAAGTAAAATAAAAGATAATGAAAAACATTGATCTAGAAATAGAGTTAGGGTGAACAAATTAAGATTGATATGTTTTTAGGTCTATTTTTTATATTTATTTTATTCTTCAATTGTGGGTTTGGTGGTAGTTGAGCTTTGTAATTTTCTTCACTCTTTTTTGTATAGGATTATCCTCATTTCATTACTTAAATCACTAGTTTAACAGGTTAAATCACATTGACTTAAACTTTTAGTTTAGGATTATTTTTTTGAAAATTGAATATTTTTCTGGTTTGACTCGAGTCTGTAAGATTCTTTTCTTTTGGTCATCGTGATCACTATTTTTTTTAATTTGATTCATTTATTGTTGCTGCTTTTTTTTAATTATGTAATTAAATGAAATAGACATATCGGACCGAGTGCTAGAGTTTTCTTACTTTTTAAAACATATTATCAACAATTTAACATTCTTTTTTATTGAAGAAAGTTTCTTTATATGGCTCGCAACATAGCAAAGGTCACATATCTAAGTAATTGCTTGCTATTTAGAAAGATAGCACAAACAATGTAAAATAATTTTCTATACAACAACTAATATTTTTAATAATTTAAATGACAAGAAAAACCCTTTAAAAATATTAAATCTAAAATACCTATATAAAAAACTGATTACATCCCACATAAATATATGACTTTGAGTTAACCGATTATTCAAAAACACCATCCTATTTGTTTTGTCACACTATCAATTTTAGTATAAACAAACAATAACCATGAGTCAATAAATTAACTATATTAAGATATAAAGTTATGTTATATATATATATATATATATATATATATATATATATATATATATATATATTACAATTGGACGGTGGCGTATAATCTCAGATGATGAATTAGTTAAGAACTAATTAATATTCGAGGTTAGAGTATTAATATTAGCTGTTGTTTACGTAGCTAGGAATAAAAGAAAGAAAGAAAGAAAGGATCATCCGACCTACTCATATATTTGCTCGTGATTCATCATTGAATGTTGTGCTGTCCAATAATAATTAAGCATCCTTCAGATTTGAAATGCACATATTTTATCATTTTAATGTGATGATCAACCTGCCTATAAAGAATGTACCTTTAATGTCCAAGAACATTGTTTTTTTTTTTTTCAATTTTTTTTCTAGAAATTAAGGCTAACATGAGAGAGCAAAAGTCCACAATATGGTGTTTGGTATTTTCTTTTAAAAATGTTTTTTTTTAAAAAAAAATTATTTTTTTTTGATATTTTTAAATTATTTTGATATTCGAATATCAAAAATATATTTTTAAATAAAATACACTTTAAAAAAAATATCAACAGCAAACAGTCATAAAGTCGTCCAATTCTTCGTTTGTGGACTCATTGATGTTGGCCAAAAAGCTGGCAGAGAATATTCGGTGATTTTTTATTTGGAAGATATTGCCCCACGTTTTAAAGGGGGATTTGGAGTGTCCGTTGCTTTTTTTTTTAAAGTATTTTTTTATATAAATATATTATTATATTAAAATGATTTGAAAATACTAAATAAAATAATTTAATTAAAAAATAAAATAAACTTTTTTTTTAATATTTTCAAAAGATTTCCTAAATAGCCTTGTATTGATGTGTAAGTTGATTTTTGGAAATGATTTTTTAAAAAATATATTTTTAAATAATATTTATATTATTTTTTCATATAAACACAACAAAATTATTGAAGATTATTAGTTTAATATTTTTTATTTAAAATATATTTTATATATAGTTAAAACGCAAAGTGCCATTTTGGATATATTATTTCAGTATTTTTTTTTTTAATTCTTAACACAAAGTGTCATTTGGATTTTAATTTGCTAGATTACATCTGAAAAAAATATTAAAGAATACCATTATGAGGACTTTTCTTTGAAATCTCATTGCAAAACCCGTAGCATAGTATTTATATCTCGTCAAATAGTTTTATTTAATGAAATTAGTTTACATTATCCTTACAATCTATGGAGAGAGAAAAAATCTAAACTCGAGTTAATTTTTTATTTTAAATTGATTTTAGTTTTCAGAATGGTTTTTTTAAGTTTTTTGAGCTCATGAATAGATTTATTATGATTACTAAGATATTTTACAGTTTTTAAAGTCAAAATGGATTGAAAAAAAGTTTTTAAGTCAAAATAAGCTTAAGATCTGATTTTTTTTATCACCATAATGACTAGGATCTAAGCAAATCAGACGACATATCATTTGTCTGAGCAAGTGATGAGTCATCTATTTTTTTTTTCAGAAATTTTTGGGGCAGAAGATATGTTGGCCTATCTAGTTGCAATAAAAAAAAAAAAAAGCCTGTTGCTCAGGATTGACAAAGCATATCCATGTGTCAGGCCTGAGAAAATGGATTAGCCCGGCTTGCAAGACCCAACAACATCTTAATTTTGTTTAAGTATATATGTTTTAATTATTTTAAAAAAACTGAGAAAGTGGGGTGTATAAATATGTTGAAAAACTTGTATATAGCTTTTTTATATAAAAAAATAAAAATATCTGCAATAACATTATATAATATAGTACCCTCCCACTACAGAATGTGCTTAGAATTTTCTTTGCCGGAGGCCGAAGCTGTTGAGCCTGACTACTTTACAAAGATAAGATGAGTTGGTTTCCCTTTTTGGGCCAGAGAAGAAACGAAAGAGATTGAGAAAGGCCCAAGCCCCAAAGTCAAATAAGTTCATCTTTTTTCCTTTTTAATTATCAGACACCCAATTGATAAAACTCCACAATCCGGTGGATCAATTAAGAACTTGACCAGTTCAATATATAAATCAGTTTAAATAAATAAATAAATAAAATTGTCTTGGCTTGGCTTCACTGAAAAACTTGAATAGATGACTTCAAAATAAAATTTAGATAAAAAAAAACTCATTAATTTATTTTTTAAATTAAATTCTAATTAGTTTTATTAAAAAAAACTAAATTAAGCAATTATTTTAATAAAAATAAATTAATCCCGGTAAGCCTTTTCTTTTTAAGAATAATAATATTATCTTTTTAAGACAAGAGGATCAGCAGGTTGCTTTCTACATATCTTTATCGTTTTCGTACCAGCTTTTTACTCTGCTTTCATTGGCCCAATGCTTGGTTTCTGATCCAATGGCATTTCAGCTAGTCACCGACCAACATGGCCATAGCTATAGCCATAGCCGTAGCTGTCCCTTTTTTTTTTTTTTTCTTGTAATTTCCCTTAAATCAATCCCAACTTGCTCTAACAAACTAATACTATATGCATGCATTTCAACATCAATCACAATGAGAAATCATGTAACTATCTGGTAGGCTTACACAATATTAAGAGACACTAAAAGGTTTGTTTCTTTTGTGATTTTAGATTCGATTTTTATGGTTGTTAATATTATGATTATTGGAGGTTTGTATAATCATTAATTTCAGAGATCGTGGGATTAGTCGAGATGCACGAAAGCTAGCCCGAGTACCCACGTTAATAGAAAAAAACACATCATGCAATTTTAGAGAATAATAATAATAATAATAATAATAATAAATATCAACATGGCCTGAAATTAATTCGAACTTGTTTTGAATTAAAATGATCAATTGCAAGAGTATGCAATATGTTAATTACAAAATGATTTATTATCTATTTTGTTAGCACTAAAAGTTAAGTCACAGGAAATAACGAAACGTGTTTAGGAATTTGGTTTGCGAGATAAGTTTGTAATTTTTTTTTTGTTAAAAATCAGGTTGGATCATGAGTGAAATTAAAAATCTTTAAAGAAAAATGTCCAATTTTACACCGAATTGAAAATTTGCTTAAACCAAAGACTAAAACGAAAAGGTATTGAAGCTCCATGACTAGATTAGATTATCTAAAATGGCTTCATTTTGTTTCCAATACAAAATACTAATTTTACCCGGGATATAAAAACGATGTGTCATTTTGAAGACAACAACATCTTCATCCTCAAACTAGAAAGCCAATGACTTGGTTGTGGATCATTTTTTAGGCTTTTGTCCCTATTGATTTCTTACTTATAAAAGACAAAATAAAAAAAACATCATGCTACCTCTAATCTTAAACCAAAAACTTGTATCTTTTCAGCCCTTAAACTTATGTTAATAAAAAAGTTTACTTTCTCCCGAGTCTCCTCTTTTTTTCGTCCACTCTATTTTCACCTACTCAAACAAAAGAAAAAAAGAAAGAATAATAATAATAATAATAAATTTCCTTTCACCTCTTTTCCTTTCCCTTTTTTTCAATTTTATTCCCAACCTAACATAGCTTTTAATTAAGTAGAACGACGATAGGGCATGCTCGCCTGCACAAGTGGGCAACAAACAGGAAGACCATTTTTCATAGGCTCAACCATGAATTTCTTGCATCTAACAATTGCCCGGCTGGCCGGCTTAAAAAAGGTGTTTTGCACTGTATTTTAAAAATATTTTTATTTTTATTTTAAATTAAAAATTTATAATGGTTTAAAAATATTTTCATGATATCAAAAATAATTTTAAAAATTAAAAAATAATTTTATTATATTTTTTAATAAAAAAATATTTTTAAAAATAATCAGTATTTTCAACCCTGATCACCAGTTACAAACTACGGGACCCCGGCCCACAGATTTGCGATGCTAAGCTACAAGACACACCGATTACTGGGATGTGATTGGACAGTAAGTTGCATAGTGGAAGCAATCGAGTGGGGCTAGCATTATCATCTGGGACAAAAAATGGTGACTAGCCACCACGTTCAAACACCCATTCAGACGCGGCCCGGTGGCGGTAACCCATGTGGGACCCACCCGAGCCGGTCTAGATTTGGTGCAGCTCTGATTGCCTTTTCCAAGTGCCCACCTAACATCAACGGAAAAGTCCTTTTTTCAGAGCAGGAAACTCGCGGTGGATTATCTGAAGCCTTCGTTTACAAGTAATATTATACATTGATAGTGATTTTGATTGATTTTTAAAATGTTTTTTTTATTTGAAAATATATTAAAATTATTATTTTATTTTTTAAAATATATTTTTGATATTAGCAATTTCTCATATTAAAATGAAATAAAAATTAAAATAAAAATATTCAAAAGTTTTTAAAAACACTTTTAAAATACAATATCAAATAAACACAAAGTAACAACATAACAACATGTTTTTTTGTTAGCCTATTTTTCTTATAAAATGAAGGGCATGCGGTTTTACTTTCTTGAATTTCGATGTGATAATGGGGAATATATCTTATATAATGGTAGGAATGAAAAGATGAAGCGCCTTTTCGGAAATCATTTGAAAAAAAAATACAAAAAATTATTTTTATTTCTTTTATATATTTTCAAATAATTTTAATATGTGATATTAAAAATAGAAAGTAAGGCGCCATAGATCTCAATATGCAAAATGGTGGCCACAATTCTCTTACTTCCTTGTAGGCCTTGAAAAAATAAATTTATATGAAGTTCATTCATGTTGATTTTAAATAAAATGTTTAATACACCAACCCTGTATGCACCTACTAATTAACTCCCTTTTTATTATACAGGTGGCTAGAAATTTATAAATCAACTCTTCAAAAATAAAAGTAATTTACAAGTAATGTTCATATATTGGTTAATCTCTTAATTTAAATAATCTAGTCTTTTTTTTTTTAGATAAGATGGTTGATACCTGAAGCCTGTCGAGCCAGGATAATCTATGACCGAAAATGTTCTCTTTGGTAGCTTTGAGGATTTTACGATGCATAAATAAATATTTTTTTAAAAATACAATGATAGTTTAGAGAGAAAATCTGAAAATTTGTAGGTTAAAAAATATTAACATTTTATGGTACATCATTACTAAAAAAAAATTGGTAGGTTCTTGGAAGACTTTTATACACATGGAGGTGTTGAAAGATAGCATCTTTGAACTTAACATTTTATTTGAAGGATGATAAGAATAAAAAAAAAATGAAGTTTTTTATATTTATTTAGACCCGGCGCATTGTTGTGTATAGAAATGTTGGGTTTGAGACTTATTTGTGGTTGAGCTTCATCCTGTGTTTCATCCCCTCGACAACATTAATTAGATTTATGCAAAAATAAGATTATTTAAATTTGTGAAATATTTATAATATAATCGTGACGAGATCAAATTAAGCAGCTTGGAGTAGAAAATTGTCAGTTGCTTGATTGTAATAGTGACCACTACCAACTTTGGCAATGCCAACTTTCGATGTTCATGTGAATCTTGACAAAATAGATTGCTTTGCATAATTATTAATTTTTATTGTTTGACAAAAAAACTTTATTCAAGCAATGACCAATCGAACAGCAATCTCACCGCCCAAACTCCCACCACCACTCACACTATAAAAGAAAATGCAAAGCCATGTTTGTGCAATAAAACATCTTTCCCTATGAGGTAGGGTACATCATCATCAGGATGTTGATATTCAACTATCAATAAATAAATAAATAAATAAATAAACCATGATTATATAAAGTAAGTGGCCCCCTGTCCATGCCAGCCTCTTCTGTGTTGCTGATTCATCACCGGACAATCATTCTAAATAAATTTGAAGAAGCAAAACATTCTCTTCCGTTTACATTTACATGGTTTGGCTCTTGGTTTTCTAACGAAACCCACTGTAATATTCAGACATGTCGTCCCTGCATCCATCAGAGATGGATTCAGTCGCCACAGATTCTGTAGCCTCCTCTCCTCGGTCCGATTACCACTCGTCGCATGACCCGCGCGTGCGCTTCATGTGCAGCTTCGGAGGCAAAATTCTCCCCCGCCCCCACGACAATCAGCTCCGATATGCTGGTGGTGACACTCGTATAGTTGCTGTCCATCGCTCCACAACTTTCTCTACTCTCATCACCAAATTATCAAAACTGTCAGGTACTTTGGATATAAAAACAGAAAAAAAAACCCTAATTCATTACAAAATAGATATTCAGTTATGTGCTGTTCTGATTCGTTTATAATATTATTTGTGTCAGGAATTGTTAACTTGAGCGTCAAGTATCAGCTACCAAATGAAGATCTTGATGCTTTGATATCTGTAACAACTGATGAGGATGTTGACAACATGATGGATGAATATGATCGTGTTTTCCAAAATCAAAATCCACGTTCGGCTCGGCTTAGGCTATTTTTGTTCTCTACAGCAAACGAGGAGTCATCAAGAGCAAGTAGTATTAGTTCGCTTCTTGATGGATCAACTAACCGTGAAAACTGGTTTTTTGATGCTCTTAACTCGGGCGCTAGGAGGCTGGAACGTGGAAGGTCCGAGGCTTCTTCAATTATTTCTGAAGTCCCAGATTATCTATTCGGGCT